>JASANE010020492.1:0-68787 GCA_030248225.1 Trileptium ribeirensis | reverse complement strand
GGGGTCAAATTTTAATCCGAAATAAGTCATTATTCTGTAGGTTGACGGAGTGGCACGCGAACCATGGTCTGTTTTATGCATGTTGGACCAAAATGGTCCTCGTCAAGCCATTTGGAGCACTTGCGACCTAAAATTGATGCTGCTAGGGCATTCTTGGGGTTAAAAATCGACCAATTTGAAACAAGCCTGTCGCAGTTTTCTAGCGCAACGGAGACAGCACCTACAAATACCATTTTATGCTCACAAACCAACCATGAGCGGGGGACGTCTGAGAAAAATTTCAGGCAGATCCTTAGGCCTTGTAAAAAATGGCACCCCGATATGTTGAGTCGGGGGGCTACACCTCAGGTTGGGGGGGCTACACCTCAGGTCGGGGGGGCTACACCTCAGGTCGGGGGGGGGCTACACCTCAGGTCGTGGGGGCTACAGCTTCCTACAACATGCAACGCGCAAAACTTTAGCTACTTCTATACATTCTAGATGTAAGCTGGTGTAAAACAAATACAACTGATCTATGACTAGCTTACATTTAAGTGATGATATCAAGGACAATGCGTGTAATAGATGTCCGGGCAGGCAGAAGGGTTCCCTAGCTGCCCAGTTAACAGCACGGCCCCATATCATAGTGCAATGATGATGAACTTATATAGTAATATGATTCTTGCGACCTTCGATTACTTTTATTATACATGCGGTCGGGGGGGCTACAGGTCGGGGGAGGGGGCTAGCGGTCGGGGGGGGCTACATTTTCATTAAAAATTTTTAATAGATGGGTCGATTCTAGTGGGGCTTTACTATGTTTATATCCGGCCTATTGTAAGTCTGTATGCTAAATTTGGCTTTTTTAAATTTAAGTTTGGTCAGGTCGGGGGGGCTACATTTTGCATACCCCATTTTTGGCATTTTATGACCTTCAACCTCATAATGAAATAACACATGGACAGACGCTGATATTCTTTTTTTTTCAATAACACCTGTACTGATTGCGATTACTGTTATGTAGCATTTTTGGCGCTAGTGCACTTTTACGTTATTTACCAGCGTCTGAAAGCTGCCAGATTTGACCTTGGTCGGGGGGGCTACATGTCACGAAAAAAATTTTCGGAAGCTTGACGTCAGCTTCAGTGTCGATGCTTACTCCCAAGTTTTTCCGGAAAAATTAGCAAATACCAATGGATCACAGTGAAATGAAAAACACATATATGTATCACGTGCTAGCGATACGGCGAACGTTTATATTAGGACATGTTTTTGGCTTCATTTGACCAACCCGGGTTGAGGGCCTCTGGCTCCTGCTATGTTTGGGGTACAGAGGTCCACCACACCTCGTTATGATCGTCGGATATGCTATTACTACATCTCACAGCGACATTAAATTTCCTTACAAAAGACTGGTGGTATGGGCCAAAAAGTACCGATGTAGCCCCCCCCCCGACTAAAATGACATGGTTTTGTGAAATGACGCAGTGTCCAGCTCGAATGAACATATGTTTTGTCTCTGTAAGCCAAATTGTAAACCAGAGAGCTAGTCAAACTCCTAAGCTTAAAATTGAACCTTGGCTCACAGTTAAAATTTAAATTTTTTTCTTATTCATACAGTTTACCCTAATTGTATAAAGGGAAAACGTTACGACAAAACATTACCCATCAGGGTTACCTGGGCCGATTGAATATTTCAAATTACATAAGCGCTTAACATAGCTTGTCTTTTGTGTAGTTACGTGTGTCTCACTTCAGTCACAAAGTTGTATGTTATTGTTTAATCGGGAAAACGTTACGACAAAACATTACCCATCAGGGTTACCTGGGCCGATTGAATATTTCAAATTACATAAGCGCTTAACATAGCTTGTCTTTTGTGTAGTTACGTGTGTCTCACTTCAGTCACAAAGTTGTATGTTATTGTTTAATCGGGAAAACGTTACGACAAAACATTACCCATCAGGGTTACCTGGGCCGATTGAATATTTCAAATTACATAAGCGCTTAACATAGCTTGTCTTTTGTGTAGTTACGTGTGTCTCACTTCAGTCACAAAGTTGTATGTTATTGTTTAATCAAGTCTAATGTGCAATCAAACTCGCTAAACGCTAAATTGCTTGGCTCCGAAACTGCCTATAATGGTTTTTAGACAATAACGAGTTAACTGACGTACGCTATAAAACAATAACTACGTCGAATGGTGAACTCAAGCTGTTCCGAACCTTAGGATTGATTTTAATCGGAAAGTTCTGCATCGTGTGACCAGAGAATCCAACGCTCAACAGATAAGGAAAACATATTTTTGTGTGCTTCCAATTTATTTTATAGTGTGAGTTTACCATCAGTTTTCGGCATTGATCAGAACAAAACCTTCGACATAGATAGAAAGCGCAACACTTACGACCTAACCGCACCCCGAATCGCAATTAGCATTCATGCGCAAGTGGGAGGGATAGGGAGCTACTCACCGCGTAGGTACGTCGACCGAAAGGCCTGGACCACATCCCAGGTCACGCGACCCTGCCGGAGGTATCTACCACTTAGGTTTTTTTCCCGGCGCTCCGCGCAAACCCCACCCGCCAGTCTCGAACCATGAGCATGTACGGCAATTAAGTAGCTTCTTTGCTAACGATTAATAATATACAAGCCGGAAGTTTATACATGGGCGAAGTCCGAAGTTCCACAGAGAAGTCCTCCCGTGGACATCGCCCTCGCTTCAGGAGGGGTCTTCGGGGGGCATGTTTTCGCATTTTTTGGGACTCAAAGAATATTCTCAGTTTTTGCCGATCCTACCCCAAGTTCTGCAAAATTTTCCGCGCGTTTCGGAACATCGGGTGGGGGGGGGTTAGGCTACTCCAGAGTAGACGAGGCCCTCCAGAGCTTCACGACATATATAACTCCTCACCCTTATAAGCATGTATGCGCCAGTTATATACTTCATGTAGTGTCACTCCGGGACTCACCATTCTGTAGGTGGGCAAATCGTTCCACTTTAAGAAAGAAGCTTCATGAAACAAAACTACTCTTGGTAAGCAGGAGTACTTTAAATTTAAGTTAATATGAATCCGTTGATTTAATGATTATCTTCGATGTATAAAGATGGAAGTGTTCCGGTCAGCATTGTGTTTTTTGTACGTTGAGCAACGTATATGCTATATTATGCTCACATTTATGGCCACCACAATGAATATACAATTTCAAAAAATTATTCATTTTAAAAGCAAAAAAAATAATTAATATAGAATTGTTAACAGACAACAATGTTCTAAGCAAAAACTTAAAAAGAAGACAGTTTGTTATTAAACAAAGGAGTCAAACTCCAAAAGTCGAAAATGATGCGAGACAATAAAACATCGTGACAAACAAAGCTACAAAAGAAGCCACCTTTTTGCAAAAATTTTGAGCTCTAAAATTGATCAGAATCTGGCTGTTAATTTGTGTAGAAAAACATTGTGAATCACTGGGCTTCGAAAATTTGTCAAATTTTATTATCATTTTTCCTCTATTAGCTAAAGCAATATACATAATACAGCGTTCACTCGTTCAACTTCACGAAAAATTATAAAAGTTTTTTTAAAATTTTGAATAAAGTTTGAGCCCAAAATTTGAGCAAAAACTTTGACGTGTGAATGCACCTTTAGTCCTACACATTAATACAGGGTACAGTAAGTATCAATTCTAACCATTCCTTAAAACATACACTATAGACCTTTCTCGCCTATACTTTTTGGTCGCTTTTATAGCTTAGCCTTTTCGGCAACAGGGATTTGCTTCAAACTTGTATTCCTTTCGAAACTGTGAACCAATCTCTGGAAGTTTGTTGGTGAAGTGAATTGTCAATAATATGCTGGTTACCACAATCCAAAATAATTCAAATCTTATAGTTTTTAACACAATATTGGATTCGTAATCTGTCGCTACGAAAACGATATCGGGTCTTTAAGGTCCGGATCATAGTTCCACTTTGGAAACACACGTTTGTACAAATTCATCAACACCGTATCTTGGGACGATAGTTGTTTATCGAAGATGCATTTCATATGACCATGTGTACCTGGAACACACAACATGCATTATTAGAGCCTTTCGAAATTGTTCTTCTACCGTTTGTAGTTGGGTTTTGTAACATTTTACCTTAAGCAAAAGCTTGATATTACGTGGTGATAACCGTAAAATCAGCAATGAAAGTTTGAACAATTTAGCTGGTTTTAAAACCACATTATATTACAATTCTGGCTGCACTGTTTTAATATGACGTTTACGTTATAAGTCGCCCGCCACGTGGAAGATTTATCTACCCTTGGTCTCTCTACCACCATCCAAAATACGGTCTCGTATACACCATAGTATTTTCGACACTATTTTCGAATAGCGTACATAACTTCATCGTGATAGCTACATAGTGTAGGCCACACCATGTTATTTTTTTCGATGGTGTATGGTGTTGGTGACACCATTTTGTTTTTACAATTTTTGTTTTACCACCACCCGTATTTACTAATGACCTGTTTCCTTTAGCATTTTTAAGGCTTTTTGTAAATACCAACTTTTAGATATAAAAGCAGATATTTCTACAAATTATAGCGATGGTGTATTTTGGATGCCGAACATATGAGCTATCTATATGCGTTGTGAATTCGTGCAGAAATAGCACAGTCGGTAAAGCGTCTGCTTACTGATCTGAGGTCGCGTGATTGAATGCTACCCAAACTTGATTGAACTTTTCAGCCGGATTCTTTCACACCCCTTCGTTTTCAACGTAGTAATAAGTTGGTAATAATCTTTGATTGGTTCAATTATGATGTCAGCTTAAAATACATGGGACGCTGGTGCGATGACATACGCGAAGCCAAATTTCCCATCGGATCCATCGAAAAAATTTTACATATACTTTTCAAAATTTCTTGATACTATCTACTGGAAATTCTGACTAAAAGCTGCGTTACCTATAATGTACAGGTTATAATCGCGTAAAACATTTCTGTTTTTCAATTCTGTCGTATACATCCGCTTCAAATGTTGCATTTCCTATCTTGCACAATATAGCAATGTAAGGAATACTATAGACAATTATTAACAGTAGTACCTACACCATCCAAAATAAATACCATTACTGCATGTCGTCGCATACGTCGGTAATAAAATACTGTAGCTACTGTACTTAACTTGATGGTGTCCGTACACCATCAATTTGTTAATACTGTATACTATTACACAGTATGCTCTAGGCTAATGGTACACAAAACTTTCACACGTTGGGCAACTTGAAACGTAAACGCCGCATTAATATGGTTCAATCTTCACAAATCTCATAAATTAGTGAATTCACAGCCCGTGAAATTTTTCAAATGCACTAGTCCTTTGAAGAATCGCTTATGTGCGATATCCACGTCCGCTTCTGGCCAAACCCTTTTTAAGGATATTTCAAGTGAATTAGGATGCGATGTTATGAGCGACAAACATTTCAACTAATATAACGTGAACTTATGATATCCAAATGTTTTATTAAGAAGCAATATTTTTGATTTAATTACAGCAATAGTGCAGTATGGCATTTCCTGTCCTCTAATATTAGCCGGTGTTTGATGACATGAGCGTTTTCTGCCTGACCACCGTGTTAGGGGTGGTTTTCATGCATAGACCCCCATTCATAGAGGTGGTAGCTTGGACCAGCTCAGTTTTGTGGGACGTAGGTCACACCCCCAGTTTTTTTGGGGAGTCGGTTTATACGCAGCTACCGGCTCAACCAACCACCCAAACTGGTGGTCCGACCTACCAGCAGAGAAAACTGCGGGGAAGACGGTCTGTGCATGACGACCCCGTAAAACTGGGGGTAGTGAGCCGAAGAAGCAAGTGCCATCAAACACGAGCTAACATTAAAGTGCAGCAAGTGTCATACTCTTCTCTAATGCACAGTACCTAGTTGTATTTTTGCAAAAAATATTACCGGTTATTTCTACGTTCGTTTAATGGTCAGACGAGAAATTTTATAAGCTATTCAATTTCTAGTCCAAGCTTTACCACTTGGTTCGCTTGACAAGTCATAGAAAGAACGTAAGTGCACAAAAAACTAGTGCAATCACGTACTTTTATGAATAAACGTTGAAAACATTCGTTCTAAAACACGACTATTTAATGCTTGTCCTTGTGCGCACTTCGCGTTCGTTTTATCTTTGTTCGTCACTGTATTTAAATTTTAATTTCTTCATACACTTATTTCAAACAATCATTCGAAATTTTCTATGCAAGTTAGTGTTCAAAATGTAGTTTGTTAGTAGATTACAGTTTTGTTCAATATCGGTCCGATATTTTATTTTTATTCAAAGCTGAAAAGACCTCCTATTTTCTCCCAGTCTCACTTCCAACAAATTCAAAATTTCGACGAAACTTACAATGTTGTTCATTGATCTTAATTAGTGACTATTTGAAACAGCCTCTATTCAATGGCATGTTCAGACTATCGCTAGCTTTGCTGAATAATTGTATAGTCAGTTCTTTTCAATGAAATTTAGGCAAACTATCCATTGGCTATGAATTCAAAGCTAAACTATTCAAACTTTAAATTAATTTCCAAGGGTGTGTTGGCAAAACTAGCGACTGTCCGCTTTATTTATTATCTCAATTTGTAGAACAGTAATAAGATTTCCGATTAAGAAAAATTTATTTTTAAATATTATTAAAAAATATTTAATTTAATTTTAAATTCAAAAATTTTAATATTTAAAGAAAAATGTATTAAAATAATTACATAACTAAGAAAAATAAAAATCTTACCCAGCGGCTCCTTAATATGACCACGTTTGCCGTATTTGGTTCGAAGCTCCACCGGCTTGAACCAATTTATATCATCTGAAAAATAAAAATTACATAATATCAAAATAAATAACCTTCGATGTGTCACCAATCGATTTCAAAGGGAATATTTTTGCGTCATAGCTGTCCAGTCCAGCTTATCGTACATCAAACGCTGTAGCAGCGAGGCATCTAGTTTATTGACCCCCAAAACTAGCGTCTGTTCACGTCGCAAACTACACCAGTATCATATCCGGTCACGTTCTGCTAAAAGCTTCGCTAATATACTGCATTGTTTCCACATCATGTGTCGGTTGAAATAAAACAATGCACTGAAACTTGACACAAATAACAATTGTCCTTCGACAGCAAATTATTGTAAAAATTCATTTCCGACAATTTGTGGTAAGAAATGTAATAATGCAAAACAGTTAAAATAATTATTAAATTGCAAGTTCCATTTCGTATAGATTAGGAGCCGGCATCTCGCTCTTCAATTGTTTATCACTACTACGGAACGCTATACTAGCCGAACCCGGGTGGATTGCGTATTGCGATAGTATATAAACAATATTTACCTGGAACAACAAGGTTTATTAAAATCTAACAATATTTACGGAAAGAAGTACATAAATGGAAATCTTCTACGAAAAATTTACAAAATAGGAATATTACGTAGCAGAATACCTGAAAATGTGTTGGATTCAAGAATTGTTTTCGTACAAGAATTTGCTTTAATCTCTGTCCTTAACTGCAGTATCCATACTACAAATACAAATCTTACCCCGACTGAAAAACATATATCGAACGACCGTTGAGTTCTTATTAATTTTAAACGGATGCCCAGACAGAACAACGCGTTTGGCCACTATTCGGTCCGGATCTGCGCTGAGGACACTGCCCGTAGCGATCAACGTATGGTCACCTGAAACAGAAAAAACAATAATTAAATACATATAACGTTTCAAAAAATGGAAATAAAAGCACATATAATAAATTTATTTATCATGCTTTCACCTAATCAATTGCTTGCGATTGTCGAAACCAGTAAAATAAAAATGACTTGGACACCCACATTTCCTTCGCGTTCGCCTCAATAGTATGTTTTACGACTTTGAGTTGCTTGTCCGCGTTGCTGACAAAATGTTTATAGCTAAAATACTGAAAGTAAATTAAAAACACATGCGACTTGTAATCAGCTAATTAAAATCGATTCACCATTTAATCGCATCGTAGTTTAGTATGTCCGAATTTTACCAAAGTAATTAATTTTATAAATTATTTAGACATACGACTTTTAACAAGTCCCCTAACTATATTTTAAACAAACCTCTAAACCTCTATGATGCTCTAAAGTTGAACTCTCATTTCGGTCGCGGTGTGCGACGGATAGTAACTACAGTTTAGTATTTATTCACCAACTTGAACTGCAGTCGTGGACAACAGTGCACACACGGACGCACATGATTTTATTCGTCTAAACGCGAACGGACGCAATTGCGTCTGGGCGCTGTCAGGCACAATTGCGTCCATCTTTCGAGTGTTTGCTTTCGTCCGTGACTGTAACGTTTTCGACACTCGTTTCGATACACGCAACAATATTATTGGTAAATAATAGAATCAAACGCGACTTCACGTATGAGGCCTGTCACTCAAAAGCTATTAAATTATTATTATGACACTCCCCAGACCTCTAACGAAAATCAATGCTAAACGTAGCGAACGAACGTTTTCGCCTTACCCACAATTTCTGTGGGACAAACACGGACAGAATTAACCGGACAGAAAAACGCCCGCACGCAAATGCGTTTAAAGGGCGTTTTAAACGGTTTTGCGTGCGAGTCCGTGAATGAGCGTGTGCAGTTAGTACTATCTGTGACTGTGCGGCAGTGACTCCCAGTTACCGGCTAAGTCCTTTTTAAGCCAGGAAAACGCACTAAAACGTCAAAAAGGGACCATAAGGCCGAAAATATCCGTAAAGTGAAAGCCGCAGATCAGACAATGCATTTCGTGTGCGACCGTCAGCGACCGGTATTTTCCTCCATGCACAAATTTGTTAACTTAACTGTGATCACTCGAACCATCCACTGCCATATCACAGAAAATAAAAGCTGATTCTGAGCTGCGCTAACATCGGCTACATTTATTATCGCTTGACGACATTAGTTACTATCAGAATTTTAAATAAGTGACTAAAAATTCTATTTCGATAGTTTTCGTTTAAACAAAAATCGATCGTTTAGCGGCTAATTAAACGAAGTTCGAACGCGTTAAAATAAAAAAATTTTGCCATTGAAATGTTTGTTTAGTTTAAAAAAAGTTCGTAAGATTTCGTCTGCTTTCGATTTTATGTGCAACGGATTCAAATTGTCACTGTGCTGATGACACAACGTATTGTGTCGTCTCTTGGCACATTGCAAATCATTCATTATAGTAAAAAATAAAATCGTTACCATTTCGATTTTCGCTAAATATCAATACTGACGCTGGCGAAAACATAATCGGAGCATAGAGCGTTGCCACGACAGCGCCATCGGTTGGAAGAAAACGTTCCACCTAAAAAAGATGCAACGAAACTGATCAAATCCAATTATTTTGTCTTGACGGGGTACATTCGTATTCAAGTTGCGCAAACAGCAAAATATAGCTGAAAAGCGTCAAATACATGAACAGTCAGCCAAAAATTATTCTTAGCTTTCATATAATACAGTTTCCGTAAACGCAGAATTTCGCATTTATCTTGCCATTATGTCAGACCAGTGAGTATTACCATTTGCTTAAGTCACGCCATAGCTGTTGCTGATAACTTGTCAAATATGGAAATGTATACTTTGTAAACGACGCCATTACATTGATGATGTTTGTATCATTTTACGAGCATTAATAATCAAAAGTACACTGCCTACCTTTTCCTGACGAACATACAAATGACAGGAAGACAACCGTTTTGGTAGTCTACGTGGAGCAGCGTTAGCCGAAGTTTTATCGGACAGGGTTTTGAAAGCGGCGTCGGGTCGTAACCTGCTCCAGTATGTATTAATTTGACATAGCGGTCCTACTGACCAAAATTTATAAATTAGGCAAAAGACTAACTTAAATTAGATTTCAGCGATAACAATGACGAAATTGCTAGCACTGCTCATATTGAGACTTCGGAAACAGGCATGTTACACGCCATTACCATTACCATTACAGGCATTACATCTCGATAATCAGTATAGACTTGATAATAATCGTTTAAACAGAATCGATCATAATTGTGACTTATTTTTATAGCCGCTTCTGTCCGTGCCAGACTATTTTCAGAAATGAAGCATTTTCGGCGATTAAACTGTGTCAATTCTATTACTACTCCACTATACGATCATAGCAGAAGCCTCGTACACATCAAGTGTTTTAGAAACTTCGTGATTCGATAATTGCTGCCTTATGATTATGCGAGCTCACCTTATGTTTCGTTCCGTTCGTGTGCTGCGAAAAAATCGGCCCAGCAGCAAAGCGACGATAGCCGACATGAAAGAGCAGACGATCCTTCGATTTGACAATTTTCGTGCACCCGACCGCTCGAGTTACTACCAAATTGAGGACCGACATACGCTGCTCGTGCTCCAGAAGACCGTAGGCCGTGAGAAAGCGACCGGAGAGCCGGCCGCTGGACGGGTCCACTAGAGCGCGGGCGGTTGCGACAGGAACGTTTGCCACGTGCACTGCAATGTACCAACCTGGCTGAAAATGGAAAATAGACATAAATTTTTTCTACTTACAAAAGTTAACGAAACTGATTATAAAAACGAGAACCAAAAATAACATGTAAATTCGTGATATGACGTGACGTACCGCTGTGATAGATCATTAATTTGGTGTTATAGTACCCGCCAAAAATGAGTGTCGCTCTCTCGCGATTCGTTCGAACTAGCTCGCTCGGAAAGCGACGGTCATTTCTGAGGCGTATTGTAGTTGCGATGGCAAAAAGTTCTGGAGTATCCAAATAGCGGTGACAGATAAGAAGTCGCACATTTTCTGTCAATTCACCTTGTTTTCATTACTACTTAAACTTACAATGTGTGCTAATGTATTTGTTGCACAAGTTTAAGAGAATCATAATTATTAGTAAGCAGCTTTGGTACAGAGAACATTAAATTTCAATATCTGAACATTAAAAACCCATCAAAACAAGTTGTGGCCTAGAGTGTTCCATTAGTATAATACGGGAATATTTTTCGGCATGATGAATAAATGATCAGCGATATTTGGGCTTGGTCATTAGGTTGTATTAATGGCTTCATTAGTGGGGCGCCTGGTACAGGATGTAGCTCTTGGCGTCAGTCCTGCTTGGGTATGCCGGATACGATATTGTATGTAGGTTAGGAAATTTTGGAGTTATTTATGTTGAGCCCTTTGCTGCAATTAATAGGTTTTCTGAATATACATCAGATTTATTATATATCAGCTCGTATTAGTATATTTTAGCCCTGCGCTTTAAAATACTTCATATAAACTGTTATTTAGAGAGCACTAATAGAATAATTCTTAATGGTTTCACAATATGTTTTACTAAATTGTTAAGAATAAAAGCCAAATTAAAATTAAAAATTGTTTTTTGTATATATTATAAATCAACACATACAACAACACCACGAAAAACTATTAAGAAAAATAGATAAAATATGGCTTTTTCAATTAAAGTTCAGTCTTAGAACTAAGATATCAATTTGAGTGCCATGTGACAGGCTTCAACGGGATTAACCTGGCTCGGGTTACACGGCGTCGTGTTGTTTTTTGGTGAATGGTGGCATATCATCGCCATGTTTTCTCGAAATATACTTGACGCGAGAGCGCACTATTATTTGGTTAATCTATAAAATCTATGCCCCGACATATTTATTGTTTATAAATGTGCTGGTTATAACTAAAATTGGCGATATTATATGCGTTGGAAAAAAGATAGGCACAGATAAGTAAGTATGCATTGACATTTGGATAACAATTAGTCAAAAATATCCTTTTTATTAAGTTATCTACATAATTTTTCAATATTTCTTGATATACGATCGATTATTAATCAATTTTTAGTCCGTGTTCTTCCCATAACATTTAGATTATTTGAGACGTTCCAAATTCAGCTCAATTAATTGTCACGGAAACCACCGACTATACACAATCGAACCGGCAAAGGACCAAACTAACCGAAGTATTCCATGTCATTGAATATTTCAACTTATAGTTTAAATGGCAAGTAATGCTATTTCCAAGCTTTATCACAAATAGTTATCATTATGTGTAATTTTATTATAAAATTCAAATATTGCAGCGCCGAAAAGACAAATATACCAAAATTAATAAAACCATGTAATTAAACTATACACGTGTGATTAGTAATTAATTAGTAAACCGGTTTCACCCCACAAAACGTTAAATTTAGGATTTCACCTGTTGATTATTGTTCCGTTGAGCCTTGCCCAAAAAGCGTCATCTCGCCATATTTGTGGCCGTGGAATCGGTTGATTATGCTGCGTCGATGTGTCGAAGTTATATAACTCTCCCGTTTCTTGACAAAGTCCTCACCAACATCCTGAGCATGCGCCCCACCCCACACTCCGTAGTCAATAAGTGATAAATTGTTCCATCATGCTGCTTTTTTGATGCGATGGTGCTTGCGTGAAGAAATGAAGACAAATTATATAGCACTGTCCCTTCTACTTCGGCGGTGCCATACAATATCTGTATACCGTTGACATCGGATATGTCGTCTTTTACCAGTAAGTTCCATTGGCAGCCCGGTGTGCGTTCCAAAACGTTTAAAGTGAAAAGGGCTTCCCGTTGGTTTTGGGACGAGTGGTGGCATCTGCTTGGCCTACATACGGACCGATTGCGAATGTTTTGTCGAAATACACAGCGTACAAACCGCCCTCATTGAGCGATTTCCGTGCTTCATCGAAGACAGCCATTAGTGGTCCCTCGATGTCAACGTCGAATTCTTCATCTGATTCGTCTTCGACTTCAAATCCGTCGCTGCTGATGCTTACAGCTGAGGGTACTTAGTGCGCCGTTTGGTTTTTCTTACAGTTGCTTTTAATTTCGCTATACGTCTCTCCGCACTGTTCGACTCCTTAGCTGTAGTTTTCCCGTTCGAGCAGATTTACCATGTTGTCGTGTGTTAGAAATGAGCCGGCGCCACGAAGTTTGTTGCGCACCGCAAATATCGATTGCATAAGTTGCGTCTCGAACGGCGATAATTGGTTGGTGGTGTTTCGGGTCCGCTTATGGGTGGGGAAGCTATATCGCAGGTGCAGACTTAGATACTGGTTGCGGCCACTTGAGCTGCTGAAGTTGATATGGTTGCTGTTAAGGATATAGGGGTGTTACCAGAGATGCCGCTGGAGGCAGTGGCGAGCTTATGCTTCCAGGCGCCGTGGAGTTGACGTTATGTCCAGTCGACTGACCTGCTGCGCGTGATACGACTACAACTGTGCAAGATTCAGTTTTTCAACTGGAAATCGGCTTCTGTCGCAGATTCCTGTAGACCTAAAGCCCGAGACAATCTTCGCCTCTGTGAGTCCTTTAGACCACACAGCATTCAGCATCTCGACGTAGGTGCTTTTAGACATGCGCGTCTTTTGCGAAATGCTAGTCGCTTCGAACAACGATGTCTTCAGAGTTTTGAAACAAAAGTCATTAAGTGGTTGCAGTAGATGGGTCATGTGCAAAGGTAGACAGAGGATTCAGAATTATTACGGCGGACATTTTTCATGAAATCTACCCTAATCTTGCTTTTGGCGCCGTCGAATACTAGAGTCAGCGACCGTTCTTTTGTAACGAGGTATTGCCTTGAAAACAACTTCCCTCATGTGATGCGGGAGGACGTGTTAAGTCGTGAACCCCAAACACGACGGCCCTAAGCCCTTAACTTCACTTCACATGAGCAAATTTTTCCCTTGTTTATTGTTCGATTACCATTTCTGCCATGCAGTGATTGTTTATTATGTATAATGTCGTTGGTTGTAGATGTTGTATACAAAGGTTTATGCATGTGTATCTATCTATAAACTATTATCTATAAACAATATATAAGAAGTGTGGGAACATATTAATATGTTTATGAGTATATTGTGTATCCAAACAATGTATATAAGTGCAATATAATGTGTTTATGTGTGTTTAGATAAGCTTGCTGTGTGCTGGAATATATGTACTATTTCAAGCTGAAACTTTTGTATAGTTTGTAGGAGCGATTTTGAGACTTAGCTAAGTTGGAGGGAGTTTTATAGCAGTAACAAAATTAAGTTTTTATGTGAGTCTAGGATGTAAATTGGAAATATATCGGATTTGAGTGTAAGGGTTGGGTGCCTTAAGCAATAGGCCTACGTCAGCGGAATTGTGTATGTGTATCTGCTGGATTTTCGAATAAAATCTTAACATTTGTTTATACTAAGAATTCGGGGAAATTCAGAAAAACTCATTCTTTAACAATTAAAATTCGCTTAGGTTTAAGAGAGAAGTTTAGGGAGTGGAACCAGAGTAAAATTTGGAAAACTTATTACGCAATTTCGGTCGCTTAGAGAAATCAATAAGAAGAAAATTGGGAGTAGACTTATAGCTCGGGTATTTAAGCGGTTGCGCAATTAGATCAGGGTCTCAGAAGCTGCGCAATCAAGGTGAGTGCGGTTCAGCCGTTTATTTGTTTAATGTGTGTAGAATTTGTAATTTGCTGTAGTGTGAGAAATAAGCTATTCCCGGTATAAGTGGTGACACATTAAGGCCTTAGTAATAAGCTACAAAAGCAGCATTGGAAATCCCGTTGGAGAATTTTGTGTGAATATTTGGTGTAGCTTGTGTGTAATCTACGGTAGGACTAAACTCGTCTAGGACCACGAAGGCTACACTTTCACGAATTGACAAAAATCAATCAAACTAAATAATAAGTTTTCCCTTGTCATCCAACCAGTATCAGTACAAGTGAGGCTGGTTTCAGGAGAATCGCCTCCAATCCATGTGCTTTGGTCCAGCTCACCATAAAAAATTATTAACGGTGGGAGATAATCACCACTGGCAGACACACACTCGAGGCCGGTAACGTAGTCACGTCCAGAACCCTCGCTGATGAAATTAATTTTTTCGCCTTATTCAGCGAGAACTTTTTTGGACTTCGGGTCATAGAAGAATGCCGATCATCGCAATTCCAAATCTAGGCCGGATTGTCGTATAGACCTAAGTTGGTGATGCACTTTTGGAGGCCGTTGACAAAATCCATAAATGGACACAATGGTCCAACTGTGCAGAGACGCCAATTTTTTTGAATCGATTGTCCGGCTCGCAAAGTTATGTGGTTGTCATGGCCTTTTATCTTTAAATCGGCAATATTTGCTCAAGTATTTGCCTCACGCTTAAACCTGTTCAAGGCAATTGTGTGCTCGTGTGTGCTTTTTTCGTACAGGTAATTCTGTCCACCGCTGTATAAATAACAATTTTTAAGACAAATTATTATTTGTAGTGCCATTTTGTGATGTAGGTTCCTAGAGTTTGCTTTAATTGAGCACCGCCTACGCATATACAATTATTACTTTTCTCGCATTCATATCCTTGAAAACCTATAACCCATGCGTTCGCTACATTAGAAAGCAGCAAAACCTGACTAGTTTTTATATTAGGATTTAGCGTTTTTGCCACCTTGAGGCATCTTGAGCGATAGTCTAGTCGATAGCGATATGACTTGAAAGCAATGCTAAACAAACTAAGCCATAGATGTCCACGGTCCGTCCACTCGGGGAGGCGGTGGTAAGTGGTCTCACGGGCGGGTTGCGCAGCCTACATGATAAGGTCATCGTTCAGCCCTCAAAAGACATGCATTGAGTGCCACCACAGATGGATAAATTGTTTGATCAATTTCAGTGGCATCTGAGAAAGCTTTCCGCTACGATCGCTCCGTTTCAATCATAATAATATCATTTCGCAGCTTCACTTAGTGGGTTTTGGCCAATTACGCCAGGTATTCTTCCAAGTCATACACGGTTTTTACATTCTTGACCAGCTAATCTGCTACACTCTTAGCGAAGCATCTCATAAACAATGTGTTTGACTAACCAGCGCTCCACTGATGTTTTCCCTCAGAACACGCTTTCGTGTTCGACGAAAATTTTGAAACTGAAAAAGACGCGCGTAGTCTGACGGCAGATTTTCTTTCGGATCCCACGGAGACGTTCGAAAGCTTTTGAGGCCGCGGTATCTAAAACAAATCAAAACATAAACAAAACCAAATAAATATAAAACAACTGCAAATTTTTACACGAAGAAAGCACAATAATACTAATTTAAATTGAAAATAAACTATATGTCAATTATGTTGGTTGACTCTTAGAGCGAAACTGAGCTGGTTTAAAGCTCATATCAATGCAAGACGCATAAGCGCTTGCCATCTGACAATATACGAGGTAAGACCCCAAATAAAAGTAAAAGGAAATATGTAACTACTATTCATGTTTGATGAATGAAATTCGGGAAACATCATTGATAGATTAGTTACAGTAGTCGATGTTTGAGTTATCGAATCTAATAATTCCATTTTATTTTAATAAAACATTTTCCATTTTGCATTATTAAAATTGGATAAACAATTCAGTAAGGCGTGTAGTATGCCACTGGGCACGCCGTTTAGAACGGAAAACCTTAATCAATTAGCTGTTCACTTGGGTTTCTACTTTTTTAAGTTTGCATCAACACCCTAAACATCAAAATCTTATAACTTACCCTCGCCGACAAAGAAGGGCTTACTTTTGAAATCGCACTCTAGCCGGAACATCTTGCGGTGTATCTATTTCATCTGGGAATTGGGCATTTTCTCGTTCGCTTCGAAAGCGGATCAGCCTGAAACACAATAATAGCTAAATGATAAATTATATTAATCAAAAAAGTGTACGCGTTGGTAAAAGAGGACAGTCCGCTACGCCGTGAAACCTAATTATGAAGTGTGTGGCTCTAAAATAAATCCCCACGAGTAAGCACCATACAGTGTAAAGCCACGTCCTTCGGTTATAGCCTGGCTTGTTTGGATTTGCGATGCCTTCTCACTAGCGTGGGTCACTCCTTAATGTCACGTCTGTCATTCGACTTGGACTCATTTTCACATGGACTTCTATTATCTGGCATCTCCACAGGACCAACATTTTATCTGGGAGGCTTTGGGCTAACTCCCAGTTGCACCCTGGTTGAGCTGGAAATACTTGGGAAAATTTCTCCTCAGCTTACATGAGGAGAAAACCGTATGATTGTAATTTTTCACATTTTTCAAACATTTACATTTTCAGCGTTGTATGTTGCATATTTATTGTGTAAGCTCTGACCATGCTTAATCTGCACTTCCGTATACTTAAGATTTTGCCATAACAAGTCGAAATATAAGTGTAATATTTAATTTTGTTTTCAGAGTTTCTTGATAGCGCGATCATTTTTGGTGTGGTCTGAAAATAAGGTAGGGGTACTGGGCGAAGCCAAAATTACCTTGGGAAACAATCCGAGGTGACCAGCCAAAATCCAGACCGGGGCAGTGCGTGGGTCGAAAATCCTGCCCCACATCCCGCTCAGCGAGTAGTCAGATTTTTGCAGTATTTCTGTTAGGATGCAAACAATGCCTATGTTAAAAAAATAAAAAATGAATACTCACTCTTCATTGTCGGCGTCCACATCCATTTTCGCGTCATAGCCATCTGGATCATTCAGTTCCGAAATAGCAATCTAAAACCAGATCAGCATGATATGGCAGTCAACTTAATCTACTAAATAAATGCGTGTTAGCGCGTGTCTTAATTCCGGTCCGTCAGGAAGCCAGTTAAAAAGGACAATAGTTGCATAAACGTACTACTCTGAATTGGACAGGCGTTTCGTTTATTTCACTAATTATTTATTGTTTTTCGAAACGTCAAAAATTGATACAAAACGAGGTATTTATAACTAGCGATTGCTATGTCTTTGGCCTGGACTGTAACCAGTATGGTGCTACTTAGAGTAAAGCCACTGCTACGACAAAAGCTCGTTTATTTCACTAATTATTTATTGTTTTTCGAAACGTCAAAAATTGATACAAAACGAGGTATTTATAACTAGCGATTGCTATGTCTTTGGCCTGGACTGTAACCAGTATGGTGCTACTTAGAGTAAAGCCACTGCTACGACAAAAGCTCGTTTATTTCACTAATTATTTATTGTTTTTCGAAACGTCAAAAATTGATACAAAACGAGGTATTTATAACTAGCGATTGCTATGTCTTTGGCCTGGACTGTAACCAGTATGGTGCTACTTAGAGTAAAGCCACTGCTACGACAAAAGCTCGTTTAAGACGTTAGTTCCTATTATATGGATAATTCTCAGCACAGCAGTCTGCCTAACAATATAATCTTCTAGTACTGCTTCATAAGGCTCAAGTTTCTTTAGGTTTCCGGATAATAAACATTTGAAAACGAAATAAAAATTTCTACTCTATGGGGTTCCATCTGTGTTCTGCCAACTTCCTTGGCGACGTCTAGAATGGGAACTAGAGCACAAAAGCCGGCCATACAATGGGTCAATTTCGCATGTATGCTACTAATTAACCGAACCCGAGAAGACGGGAGGATGAGCATTCGGACAGCCTCAAACACCCACCCTTCACGATGGAAAGCCCTACGCTATTCCCAATGAGTCTTGATCTCACAAGAAACAGTTACAATATCGCAATACCATAATTGTATCGGTTCGCATGACATTCCCACGACTCCCATTCCACAATCACATTCGCATCGCATGCACTCGCATTCCCACGAGTCGATTTATAACTATTCCCACGTTTTTCCATCGAGGTTCCACCGCAACTTACAGACTCTGTATCATCCAAATCTTCTAGATATTCTTCGGCATCGGTTGATGCCGTCTCGTCCATTTTCAATTCGGATGAACAAGTTGGTTCAACAGCTTTACATCCATCGCTGTCGTCGTCAGACCCCTAAATCAAATTTGAAAAATTATTAAAGTTAGCTAAGCGAAACATTCTACTGAGGAGGGGGAAGGGTGTATTGCGATATCTGTCAAACAGAGGTCGCAAATTCGAAGTTAATCTCACTTGAGACCCCGAAGAAGGGCGAGAACATAAATATGAGTCGCAGGTAAAACAAATCTCATTCAACAACGATTTTCTACTTCGACAAAACAGCACAAAATCAAATTCTACGAAGAGGCTGCCCCACCAACACTGCATATTTTTTATTTTGACGTTGATATTAACTGTTATTGTTGAAACGGAACGAGCAAAGCGAGCGGAGATTCCACTAAATAACTTTATTATCGGCAAAAATCCTAAAATTTTCTGTTTTGTCCGTCTGTGGAGTTCATAATTCATCACCACATAAATGGATATGCACAATAATTATTTATTATATCACAAATTCAATCTATTTGTGCCCTTTAGTTAGACGCTAAATCGGCAGACCACGGGTCAAAATGGGCCCCCACAGGCGTCAAGGGTCACAATTTTGAAACTTGGCATTTGGGTATCTATATTTCGCGAGCCAAATCTCGAGATAGAGAGCAGCGAATAACGAAGAATCCTCTTATTGAGAGCTACAACCTTGCTGCTATGCAATTTTTGTCAGAGCTCATGTTTTCATGATATGGGTCAAAGTTTAAAAAATACCCCAAGTGAAAATTTTAAAAATGTTTACAAAGCAAGTTGTTTGTTATTTGGGGTTGATCTGTGAGATTATAGGGTTATTTCGCCCTTTGAACAAGTTAGTTTCATTGTTTTTTAACATCATGGCTGTGTTATTAAATCTTAAGGAAGGTGTCGGAGCAGTAATTGGTAAATTTTGGCACCAAAAACAGTCAAACTAGGCCACTTTTCCAATATAGATAGATATATGTAGGTTAATCTACCGTGTCTTTAGAATTTCGGGGTTGCTAAATACGGTAAAAGCAATTGTATTCGTGTGGTATGTATCAAATAAAGCAAATCTTTGGGGTTAATAAGTAAAATCACTCTTCAAACTATAATTTTTCTATAATTTGTGATTTATAAATTTCAACAGGTTTTCTCGTTTAGGTCATTGGTAGAAGAAATAAAGAGTCCTTTGGGATCGATATGTGACTAAACTGGCAGTAGCATTGTGCCGGTGTATAATTGCTATCAGCAGCCTTAGCATTTCTTAGTTTAGCTTAGCATAATTGCTATCAGGACATTAAGCGGGCTTAGCAACTTGAATTTGGAACGACAAAATAGTCAATAAGAACAGATTAGCCACACTAACTCTGTTTCTCCTCGCTTTGCGACTTGTATAATACCGCCATACGAAGTCCATTTTTCATTGTCGTATAACTAGTGAGTGACATAAGGCTAGCTGTGCGGATGGAACGAACAAATATCAAGCTTAATGTTTGAGTTGAATGGATCCATTCGTTGTCAAGTTGGAGCATATAATTCAGGAATCGCACTAACTTCGGGATCAGAAGGATTTTAGATCCTATTACAATCTCAAATGGATAAACATTTCCGTTATATTGCAGCAACAAGTACTCAACCACATTTGTTGTCATAATTTTAACCAAATCGGCCTTACAACGCTCGAATTCGGCAAAAGTTTGGCTTAAAATGATATTTTAGCCTGTTTTATCCCTCATGGACATTTCAACGATACTATATCGCTAAGTAGTGCTAAGAGATGTTGTGAAAAGTTGAACCAAGCAATTCAGAAGATACAATTGGCAATGACTCAAATAGCAAATTGGGCCCTCTAAAGATGTGTATTGATCCCTAATTCCGTGAAAAAATGAGATATTGCAATTATATTTGCACTTTTGCTAAGCCACATAAGCATATAAATGTGTTTCAGCCAAATCAGGTCAGCCACCAACAAAATACTATAAGTAATGACTGAAATTCGGACCTGAAAAGGGCATTTCACCCAATAATCCGGAAAGAAACAGATATCACTAAGATATTTATCCCGCTACTGAGCAACGTAAGCATATGTGCGCTAGGGAAATTTTAAATCGGCTCAGTCATTGCCAATCTATGCGCAACAAAGCCAAAACTTGGCCCAATTTTGTCCTAAAAAGGAGTTGTTCAACCCCTGCTCGGCTACGGGGGGACAATGGTCCGCATATAGGCAAATGCATAAATGCGGACCCTAAATCGCACTACTTGGATAAAAATTACCAATTTGGCCAAGCGAGTTACCGAGTTATAGATGTTGCAATTTAATTTTGCAAATTTACATGTTAATATAACGTAAAATGGCCACAAATGGGGGTTTGGGCCAAAAGGGGCCCAAAACATCACCGAACTAACTTGGCCTCAACGACAGGGCCCTGCGTCACCACAAGGCACACATTTTGAGCCATCGCCGACCATAATCGGACAACACGTTATCCAGTTATAAATTCCACGGACAAAAAACTTTTTCCCAAAAGACATTTCGATCAGCCTGCCAACAACTACCAAAACTCCATGTTGATTTCTTTAACTTTGTTTGTTTGCTAAACGCAAACATTCACTCTCGTTCGTTCTGCCAAAAAATGTCCGTACTGACGTTTGATCACTGGAGGGGTGACGTTTCAGTAGGAAGTGAGAGACGGCTGGTCAGCGTCACTTCCTCATCAAGTACATATAGCCTAAATGAGTTGAAAAACGCAAAGACAACTGCCATGCGCAGCCAAAAGCGCGTTATATTGTACAGCAATCACCGCGCTCTCGTTGTTCGCTCACAAATCGCCCGTGAGAAAATAAAGTTTTACTCGAATTTTTATAATTTACTCCTACAGTTCGCTCACTGCAGGTCTCCCGCTCCTAAGATATTCGTGGCGTGTCGTGTGAACTCGAAATCGCACAAAACAAACAAACAAACAAACGCTCCATTAGTCGGACTCATAAAACTGGGAGCAAAGCCTGAATACTTTCAAGATAAGTTTTACAAAACTCAAGAAAGAAATTCAAGGTTGCACATCAAATGCTGACAGTGAGAAAGGGCTCTAAAAGAAGACGTTTATAACCACAGCTGTGCCACGGACAGAAGCAATAAATACACAAATTAGGCGTAACACTTGTATGGAACTACAGAACAACACAATCCCTCTAAACTGCTGTGATAGACGAAGAGACAACCTAGATGAGATATGGACAAAACGTTTTTATATAATATTGTGCCTTTCCATAAACGCATTGATCGAAAATATTAAAGAACTTCCACAAATCTGTTCCTGATGTTTAGGCGATGCAATGGAAAATTGCGTATTAGTAATAATATTGTAAACATTAGTGATACAACCTGAGGAAATACTGTTCGGTCCGGACAGAACGGCGGTCCGGCCGAGACCCACCAAGTCAAAAATACATCTTCAACTAACAAACATAAAGTTCCTGCCCAACATTGTACCAAATTAGATGAGACACCGTTTTGAAGGCAGTTTTCAGTTATATCATACTTATAGAAATGTTATCGTAAGACATATTATGGAATACACAGCAACTATGAGTACCAAATTTAATCTGAGAAGAATTTAAGTGAATTTGCAGCTATAACCAGAAGGATTTGATCGGTCTGGACCGGTCTAGCGGTTCGGTAACAATCTAGACCGATCCGGAGGGGTCGGCGAACTTCACTGGTAAAAAAGTAACGATAATCTATCTTATCTATCCTATCATGAAACAAGATACAATTTTCAGTAACATACATTTCCGAAAAAATGCAGGATACATTTTTGTCGTTTAGACAATACTGTCTGCAAATTCTGGTCTGCCGTGGATATCCATTTTCAAAACATACCCTGGTCTCATAAAAGCGAGAGAATTTTAGCGATAAACTGAAAAGGGAACAATCAATGTCTCATAGGGTAAATATCCGAGAGCAAGCTATATATGAACACAATAATAAAGGCATAATGGGTGAAAAAAACTATATATGATTTTTTTAATTTTACAGTAATCTACACTACAATATCTAACCTCGTCGCTTTGGCTTTGATCTTCACCGCTTAGTCCTTCTTCATCGTCACTATCGTCCAAAATCCAGGCAGCTTGATAAGCGCTTGTGCCTTTCGGAACACGTTTCACTCGACGACATGCTTGCTCTGAAACAAGAGTTTTCACTTTAATATATAATACAGAACATTCAGCTAATCGGCTTAGTGATCCTAGCAAAGAATAATTGAAATAACGATATCTACATCAAACATACAACAAAGCATGCATAGAAAAACGGATACTTTTCAGGTACACATGTAGAACAACTAGCGTCGGCAAATGTTGAAATTCCAAACTCATCCCATCATATTGAGCTTGTAAATTCTGGCATAGCATCAAAACAATTACTCAAGATAAAATTATCAACTTACTTTCCGCTTGTTCGAGTTCCTCTTGAGTCGGCCATGTCTGTTCGCCTTCCATCGGATCAATCTCGGCTTCGACATCGAGCGAAATTTGTTTTGTCGGATCAGCAATTTCAATAACTTGTAATAATTCGTCGTCTGTACTGTTTTCTCTGTGGATTTTCTGAAAAACGTAATCAGCCATGTAACAGAGTAATATGTTTACACATTAGCGTAAGACCGCTTATACTGGGGTAATCTACTGGATTATGATCGCGGCTATTACTGTTGCAATTGTGTTTCAAACCGTAGACCCGTTTCTGTTGAAAAATGGCGTTGAGCAACAATGGGCGCCGGACTACAACGATGCTAACGTAGGCAATACTATTCAGGTCTCACTACGTAACAGTTTCCCGGAACTCTCTCCTGACAGCGACGAGGACATAGATTCTAACTGGGAAATTATTCGTGACTCGCTCAAACAACTAAATGCGACAGCTGTGCTACGCCGCCAAGCCAAGAAAATATCATGGATTTCTAATCTTCAATACCAACAGCAACTGAGCGGTCTAAAACCAGACTTCGATGTGATGGATCTCTAGGAAGCGGTTAGCTCAAGGCTTCAAGACAGACAAAGATGCTGCATGGCTAGCTACAGTAGTAGACATAAAATCGTGCCTACGTCGCGGGTGATCAGATAGCCTTGTTCGAAATCCTAAGGAAGTTCACAGGAGCTGTTACCGCTAGTGTCATGATAGACACATTTATGCGGTAAGATCATCTACGATGTGAGGCAACGCATAGCACGTTGGTGTGAACATTTCGAGTAGCTACTAAACACACCACCTGTTACAATCTGGGGGTTAGCTGGACATGAAATTTCAGCTAAAGAGGTCTCCCAAGCAATCACACATCAGACATGTTAAAGCTAGCACAGCACCTGGATCTGATATGATTACGCCGGAAGTCCCCAAAGCCAGCGGTCTTGTCATAGTCAATCGCTTGCTTAAACTTTTCGATCAGTTTTGACGATAAGAAAGAATTCCAATTGAGTACCATACTTTTGTTCTCCTGCGATTCCCGAAGAAATGCGTACGCTCAGTATGCAGCACTTACAGAAGTATTTCAGTACTTCCAATCTGTACGAAAGTACTAGAGACGACTAAGGATCGAGACCCATAGGGAGATGACGTCCAGAAAGAACCAGGCTGGTTTCCCCTCGTGTCGGACCGTGTTTATCAGATCCGCTGAAGATTATCCTCAAGACTCGTCATGAATATCGGAGACCAACATTTATAGCTTTTGTCGATTTCAAAGTGGCGTTTGAACCCGACGGTCGTTCAGCTCTATTCAACATCATGACCGCGGGCGGCGTACCAGCAAGGTTGCATAATGTTGACAAACCGATCTAACTTACAACATACTCCAAGTACCTCGACTATAACGAAGATAGCGACGCCTTCCTGATAATATCCAACGTTCGACAAGGTTCTATCCTGTCACCCGTCCTGTTCCACTACGCCGTCGAGTGAGTGATCTCCGACGCACTCACACACAAGACAGACGGTGTCCTGAACTGGTAAACAGAAAAGGTTGTTATGAACTTGGATTACGCAGACGACGTAGCACTTTTGCGTGAGGCCACATGGAGCCTTCAGCACATGTTAGACCGGTTTAGCAGAGTAGCAATAAACGTCGGCCTGTTTGTAAACTCAAACAAGACGAAGGTTATGGCTTGTTGCAGTAACACCGACCCCTGATTAGTTACATCAGCGAAGGTTTGGAGATGGTCAACATTTTGTGGGCAGCCATATTACCGCCAACTGTCAATCCAGCGTCGAAATACAAAATCGTATAGCCCAAGCTCGAAATACAAAATCGTATAGCCCAAGCTCGGGCTGCGTTCTGCGGACTGAGAAAACAACTATGGTCGAATGGCGTCAGCGTTCCGACCAAGATGAAATTGCCTGACAGCGCGATCCCAGTTATCTTGCTGTATGCGCGCAAAATCTGCTCAGTGAAATCGACGTACCTACAGGCACTTAACACCTCCGCACACTTCTGTAGGCGCAGAATACTGTGTGTAACAATGCTGACCAGCGTTTCAAACGCTGATTCGCGAACGCGCACCGGTCACGTAGAGCCACTGTTAAACGTTCCACGAAAGCGCCGGCTTGAGTGGTTGAATCATATACTACGCATGCCCAGTGAACGGTTGCTCAGGCAAATCCTTCCTGACCAGTGGAAAAGGACGCGAGGAAGATCTTTTATGTCGTGGAAGCGGTCAGTGCTGCGTGACCTATTGCCGGTTTGCGTCGACATACCACTCAAATGACGGCAGCCAAATCCCTTTGGAGAAATGACAAGGTAGGCTGTGGATCGGACGTTATGGCGAAGTTTGATCTCGAGAGACAGGCTCACCCCTGTATCTCGGGGCAGAGGGGAGGGTGTATGATGTAGATTCATGTAAATGTCTACATAATGCAGTATTCGCCATAACTGAATCGCCTTCCGAGCGAGGGACGAGCGACCAGAAACAAATTATAAAATTTCTAAATGAAATCTTATTTTCTTATGGGAAAGCTGTGAGCAAGCAGTGGTCAGCTGTCTGTAGCTACTAACGAGCACATTAATATATTTTAAGATTTGAATTCGAGCAATGCCGTCGAAGCGTAGAACCGTTAGAGGAGAAGGGGGTATGAGCCAGATTCAGGTAGATGTCTACATAATGCAGTATTCCCCAAAATTGACTCGCCTGCCGAGCGAGCGAAAAGAAACGAATTATAATATTTCAAAATGAAATTGTATTTTCCCACGGGAAAGCAGCGAGTAACCAGTGGTCAGTTGTGGGCACCTACTAACGAGCACATTAATTTATTTTAAGATTTAAATGCGAGCACAGCCGTAGAAGCACAGCGCCGAACAAGATATTCAAATTTTGAATGATCTTTCAACAGAGCAGACGATACGTTTGCTTAGTATAGCAAAGTGGGAAATATTACTCAAAGTTCTTGTAATCCGTGACCTAAGCGTGAAAACAATTTTAATTCATAATATGGGTAACATAAAGCACTAGACGGCAAATGGAGGCCAGCTACATAGCAACCACCAGGCAACATAGTAGAAATGCAAATATGCCGGGCCATTGTCCACTACTACGTACAGAACAAGAAGTGAAAGTTTGACCGGGTTATGTTGTGGCGGGTGGAAAAGATGGCCAGAGACCGCAGCAACTCTGATCTGTATTTTTCGACAACTAGCCTCGATCTGACGTTTATTTTCAAAAGAAACGATGACCTGTGGAAAAAGAAACCAGAACGTATACTCACCGCGATACGTCTACCAATAGGGTGAGGTCTGCCAACAGGTCGGCAAAACACGACGTCACATATTCAATGATAATCACAGTATTATGAGAAAAGTTTGATGGAATCGACAATATTGTAGACCATTCCAGCACCGATTACCCGCTCTATTCAGAATACTCTTCTAGCCGAGAGTAGATCTATCAGAACCAACGAACTACAAACTTCAAACAGGACTTATTTTCCAAAATATAATGCGAGAAAAAGCATCAAGCAGAGCAAAATAGAAAAGCATTGGTCACAAAATATCCTATAGTAGCAATATCGCGGGTAACTTGAACTACCAGGACGGTGTGTTTTAGCGTTAATCACAGCCTATCCACTGGCCTATATAAACAATATTATGTAGTTTAAAGCATAATTCTTTGGTAAACTCAAATGTTTTCCGAGATAAAAAAAACCTCTGTGTTAGTAGCCAAACAATTGCATAGATTTGTTGTAATTATATAGATTGATACTAAATTTTTGTAGTGCATCAAAAGGTTTCTAGCAACACAGGTCGTGAGTAGCTTATTGAGTTCCGTTTGACGATGCTACATAATAGATTTTTGAAAAAAGGAACTTTTGCATAGAACCCAGCCATCAACCCTAAAGAGGAAAAATTACAAAACAAACCCACTTGTCTAATCGGGAACAACGGA
Source organism: Trileptium ribeirensis (assembly GCA_030248225.1). Classification (NCBI taxonomy): domain Eukaryota; kingdom Metazoa; phylum Nematoda; class Enoplea; order Enoplida; family Thoracostomopsidae; genus Trileptium; species Trileptium ribeirensis. The sequence goes on along the minus strand of JASANE010020492.1, from coordinate 41,683 downwards.
TGCGGATCAGGTAATAGATCGAGTTGGTGCATTTGAAAGTCTCCGTGGCCTACGAGATGAATGAGGCCATTGACCGAAAGCGAGCATCCACCGCGAAGATAGCCGCGCAGGCGTAAATTACACAAGGCCTAAAAATCAATTCGAGATAAAATACTATATTGCGTAGGCAAAACTCTGATTAACTGTTTGCGCGATGAATCAGACATTATATTTCAGCCTACCAAATACAATAAAACAACTCCGTCCACAATGGTGACACGGTGTTCTAGGAAGAAAACCATTTACGAACTAAGTGGTAATTATTTAAGTTATTGGTGATTGGGTTTGTTTTGTAAGTGAACGGTGAATCGAAATTCTGTCTAACTCGTAGTGGTGAATTTCCCAAAAACACTTAGATGGGACCAACCTATTTGTTGTTATATTTTCTGAATTATATTTTCAGTGCGGCAAAGTACCAAACTGGATTTTGTGCCGCCTTTATTGATATCAAATAAATGGCGCTTTACTTAACAAATTATAAAATTATTCAAGTGCAGAAATTCATCAGTTGCGAAAAATACAAAGTATCCAGGACAGTTTTGTATGCTTTAAACAATGAAGTAAAGTCATGGACAAAAATAAGTGCGGACGAACGCATTTTCATTTGGACCCGGACGGACGCAATTCTGTTTGGACGCAGAATGAACGCCATTTCGCGCCTTCTTTTGTCCGCGGCTGTACACTGTTATCATTTTGTAATCAGACTCAATTATAAACTCACTGACCATCAACTCAGCTCCAAGAGCGATAGTACCGCCTATCTGCAGCAGCACGGTATAAAGCAACTTTGACCACAACGCTGTATAAATAATCTAATAATTACGCAGTAATTCTCAACAACCGATTTAGTAGTGAAAAACAAAATTTGTCCGAAAGAACATTAATGAACTACGTCGAGACATTCCTTGTTTTTGCTAACCATCGTGTGGATGTTTTTTGATTGGCGTCTGGAAGAAGCATGCTCGGAAGTAGTAGTGAATCAGCCCACAAAGATATCCATCGAGGCGATCGTCGAGACATTGATACTAGTAAGAGGGCCGTAGCCTTGGGCATGCTCGGAAGCAGTGAATCAGTCCACAAATATCTCCATCTAGGCTATCGTCGAGACATTGACACTAGTAAGAAGATCGTAGCCTTGCGCATGCTAGGAGGTAGTGAAGCAGTCCACAAAGATCTCCATCAAGGATACCGTCGAGACATTGCCGTCGATATATTGACACTAGTAAGAGGATCGTAGCCTTGGACATAGCCGGAGGTAGTAAAACAATCCACAAAGATCACCATTGAGGCTATCGTCGAGGCATTGATACTACGAATCGAGGGGCATGGGAGGAGCGAAGAAAGACCTCTGGCGATCGTGAGCATTGCCTAGTGAGGGTCGTAGCCTTGGGCATGCTCTAGGAGTGACGTAAAGATCTATGAGGCTATCGTCGAGACATTGACACTAGTAAGAGGATCGTAGCCTTGGGCATGCTCGAAGGTAGTGAACCAGTCCACAAAGATCTCCATAGAAGCGATCGTCGAGACATTGACACTAGCAAGAGGATCGTAACCTTGGGCATGCTCGGAAGCAGTGAATCAGTCCACAAAGATCGCCATCAAGGATATGGTCCATACATTGAGAGCAGCAAGGAAATACTTAGCAGCGTTGTAGGCTGCAATCCAAGTGCGAACGCAAAATAATTGCCATTCCGTCTATAATAATAATTACTACTGTTTGTACCAACGACTGTTCTAATAGGTGAACCACAAATCAAAACCATCAAATCTATGCGTTCATTATTATCATAGCTTACCTCTCCGTCATCCATATCAGTATCCGGGACGCCAGAAATATCTTCGATCAACAAATGCGGTCGCATCTCTTGCATTCGCAGCGTTCGTCGTTTGCAGCTTCCGATGTGTCGTAGCAATAGCAATCCGTCGGACTCCATATCCGCATTGAAGAATTTGGGTTCGAACGACCTGAAAAAATTATTGAATTATCACAGATTTGAGCTAAAATAATAAAGACATATCAATGCTGCTGGGCAAGGTGGTAAAAATACTGAGTCTTGTTTTTTAAAACAAAACATTTTTTCCGATTTTTAAGTCATTAACAGCCGACAATTTTGTGTGTCGGAAACTATAATTTTCAATATCAATGCAACTTAAACAAATTTTGTAGTCAATGTTAATACTGCTTCTTCATTCGGATTTCATTTGCTTCAAAGTACTCCATCTCTCAAGTTCGTGCCGCACCCTACAGGTTATTTGAACATGAAACAAAATGTCGAAACGAACTGTCGCCATTCAGTTTCAAAGTGCAGAACGGCAGCAGTTATACCGTACAGGTATATTAGAAGCAGTGTAAAGTCAATTTCACAACAGTTAAAAAGAAGATCACAAAACCAACCTCAAAATTTTAATTACACCTATATACGCCTTTTTATTTAATTTTGCCTCGAAAACACCTCCACCAAACTCTCGAAAACTGGCTTTAGCTGAGAAGATGCCGTGTGGTGCTAAATTGTGGCAGACCAGCTTAACGACATTTCCACGTCAAAGCAAGTTAAAATTACATGGTCTGGTAAAAACGATTTGGAAAATGCAAAGATGAGTTATGGTATCGAAAGCCAAATAAAAACCATTTTTCCACATCACAAATGATGAGAACTCATGAAGACTTAACTACAAAAGATCATAAAGAGCATAAAGACTGATTCACTCGTCGTCCATCAATTGGTTTGTTTAAAGCAATTGAAGCTACAATATTGTTCTTTTTTTGAGCTGAAGAAGAAGTGTAACATGTTTGACGACAGACAATAATAATAGCCAAGAAGTACCGCTGTTTTGGTAATAAACAGCTTTGAATGTTCGCAGTCACACCTATAAATACAACAATAATAAACTAATAATAACACAGTTGTGTATACAGACAAGCAGAGTGGCGCAGTGGAAGCGTGCTGGGCCCATAACCCAGAGGTCCGAGGATCGAAACCTTGCTCTGCTAAATTTATTATATTTTTTACATCACCTAATTGTTTTCTGCAACAGGTCCACCATTCAAAACTTCCCCCCCCCAGGTAGGCTCCCAAAAATTCCTAAATTTTTTACATCACCTTATTGTTTTCTGCAACAGGTCCACCATTCAAAACTTACCCCCCCCAGGCAAGCTCCCAAAAATTCCTAAATGAATGCCCAAATTTAATCGGAGTGCCCTTATTCCCCAAAACTTACTGGGTTACTCAATGCCCAGCCCTTCACCAACATTACAAATGATATTTTAGACTGAAAAGAAAACTCACCATTGCTCTAACAGTTTTGTGAGTTGCTTCCGGGCGTCTTCTCGCCGCTTTCCTGTGAGCTGCGCCAAACCCTAAAACAAAGCCACAAACGGCTTATAACAAACATTTTCATTCGTATCAGCATGTTTTGCTGCAAATGTTTGGTTTTAACTCATTTTCCGCTTAATTCATCTCACTTTTTAGCTTAAAAATACAACTAGTAACTCTGTCGAGATTGCAGAACGTAGTGATGCATTATGTACACCTACGCCTTTTGCGTGCACATCAAATCAGCTCTCGATAGCATTCGTTGATATGCTATATGTGGACATCACACAATACCAGCACAAACCCTCATAAATCTCGACTCCTAACCCACATAAATCTCGGCATAGTTGATTGTGATCACTAAACTAGACTTCTTTCCCTCAAAGACGTCGGCATAGTTAATGATAGTTCCTAAACCGGACTTCTCCCCATCATAGATCTCGGCATATAGTTGATAGTAATAGCTAAACTGGACTTCTCACCTCAAAGATGTCGGCATAGTGGACGGTAATCGCTAAAGTGGACTTCTACCCCTCAAAGATCTCGGCATTGTGAACGGCAATCGCTAAACTGGACTTCTCCCCTCAAAGATGTCGGCATAGTGGATGGTAGTCGCTAAACTGGACTTCTCCCACTCAAAGATGTCGGCATAGCGGATGGTAACCGCTAAACTGGAGTTCTCCCCTTCAAAGATGTCCACCGGTCGAATAAGGCGGTTTTCACGTGGTGTCATCTTCTTCATGGCGGTAGCAATTTGATAATTTAAAGCGTCGTGCCACCAATTATCGTTATCCAGTACAAACAGAGATCTGTCAAAAATTGTAGCTAGAACAAAACAGCTCAGTCTGCGAAATAACAAAATAATTCATTTGCCAATGCCGAAACTCCAGCGCCTTTATTCTGTTCTTAGATGTCACTTGTCTATTCCTTCCAAAATGTTTCATATCAAAATTTCTGCTAAATTCAGCTGAGCTCAAAGCTTATTACTGGGATGATCAGAGTAAGACTCCGAAAAAATACAAATGCCAATATATGCTTCAATATACTCATCAACATATACCAGTCTAAAGTTTACCAGTTACATAGTCTAAACAAGCTTACTTGTACGACATGGACGGGCGTAGGTAGGCCTTGCGCAAAAATACAACTCAGCAATGTTTGCGATCGTTCGTCGTAATCTTCGTCAATCGTTTGATGCGGCCACAGAAATACTACCGTATCGCTGACCTAAAATATAACAATAGCAATAGCTAATTAATATGATTTTGTCGCGTTATTCCATGCAAATTCAAATTCAATAACAAAAAACCCCGACCAAAACCGAGATCACGACTAGTCTCTGAAAAGAGAAACTTTACGCATCGCTATCGCTGCATTCAGTCAGTCAGTTTGAGTCCACAAGCATGCTTCATGCTATTGAACTGATCACACGACCAATGTTGAGCTTGTAGCTTTCAGGATTTTGAGCCATTTTTTTAGGTGTGCGAGCCATTCCGATTTCCAGCGACGGGCATTTCCATTAAATTGGTTTCGTATAAATTGAACGTTGATATCATCATGCACACGTCGGAGCCATGATTTTCTAACCCCACCCATGGGTCTTTTCCATCCGTGGGTACTTGCAAACGTTATTCTGTTTGGTAGTCTATTATCGTGCATACGCGCTACATGGCCGAACCATGTCAGACGCCGTCTTTTGATGTATGTTTCGATAGTTTCATGGATTCCAAGGCGTCGTCGCACTTCCGAATTTGTCACCCGATCCAGATAAGAGATTCTTAGAATTCTTCTCCAGCAGCGATGTTCAAAAGAATTCATCCGCCTCTCGTTTTCTTTCAGTAATGGCCAAGCCTCACACCCATAAAGTAATACCGACCGAACACTGGCCATGTAGACTCGCATTTTCGTTTTCATGGTTACAGCTCTCTTCGTCCACAAATGGTTGAGAGCACGCATTGCCATTCCAGCTTTCACAATTCTGGAAGTAACGTCAACTCTTGCAGAGCCCGAGCTATCAATCTCACTGCCAAGATATTTGAAGCTCGACACTTGTTCAAGTGGGGTTCCATTCAATGTAGTTGTAAGAATTTGGTCCCCAGAGCAGCTCATGACCTTGGTTTTCTGTTGGCTAATGATTAGCCCAATTCTGCTAGCGGTGGTATACATACAATCTATCATGGACTGCAGCTGTGCTTCCGTTTCAGCCAGTAGTGCGATGTCATCTGCAAAGGTCAGATCCGTGATAAGACTGCCCCCACCGGCATCCACTCCATCAGTGTCGGTCAATGCGTTATTCAATACCCAGTCTATGACAACGTTAAACAGCATTGGAGAAGTGATGGCACCTTGTCTCACACCCGTATTGACGTCAAATTGTGAGGACCGTTGTCCATATACCCGCACAGAACAGGATGTCTTCTTGTATATTGCACGCATCATGTTGACTAGTTTCACTGGTATCCCAATACTTTCCATTATAAGCCACATTCCATCACGATGAACAGAGTCGAAGGCAGCAGAAAAGTTATCGCTGCAGCGCTATATTAATCGCCATTCAGCCAATTTTTTAGATCTAATTGAATTATTCAAACAGCGACTACCGTAGCCCCTTCACACGTTAATATTCACCCATGGCTTTTGGTTTAGTTTCCGGAGACATTTAAATCTAATATGACAAACAAATCTAGGAGACTAAATACATTGCTTATCGATCCAGCCAAAAACTAAATATCTCGTATGAACCTAGAACGCCTGGTGCTTTATTGAATTTCGATAAAGTATATTTTGTTATCGTCGCGTTTTTATTTCTACGATTTATTCGCTGCTAGACTGCAAGTATACTCGCACAACAAAAATCAATCAAACAATAATTATTACATCGATTCACTAAAATGTTAATTCAGTAAAACTTTGACGGCTTTCACTGAGGGAAAACAAGACATGATTGCGCAGCGAGGAAGGATTATAGTCACAGATAAGTTGTGATTATAACTCATCATTTTTCCAGCTTCGAAAGCATTTATATGCGCTCGCAAATTTAACAAATTACATCACTAGATTGAAAACCACAGAATTATGCATGGTTAGGCTCCCATGAAATACAGCACCACTCCAAAAAGAGCAAATCAGTCACAGATACGTTCAGATGAATCACTCCATTGATTTCAGTGAACCCGAATACCTTTATAGCAACCGTATAATGCTTATTAACAATATCTTGAAAATATGATATATCAAGGGTTAAAATGGATCCTTTTGGGACCCCATTTTATGCACTTACCTCCTTATCAGCGAGTCTTACAAGAATTATCGGTGAACAAGTTGGAAGAAAAAAGCGTTTGTCCAACGATACCAAGCCACTGATCATATACGACAGTATGAGAAATGTTTGTACTCTGGTGTTTATTACAAAAATTGTGACAATGTCAGTAATCCCAATTAAAATTCGCCAAAACACTTAAAACACAACACATCCAAGTTGCAGCTTTTGAAAAATTCCTAACGAGACAGTGTCCCTATGTGTCTTTAAAACAATTAATAAAAATTTCCACCAAGAATATCGTATGCCTAATCCACCGTGACATAAAAATTACGACATCAAACGTCACGATAGTGAGATGACGTCAGCGCACGGTCGAGAAACACCGCAGTGGCTCCACAGCTAGCCGCGAACTCAGGGTTGTTCTGCGCCCAATACCCGATACAATGAGCCCAAATCGTATACATAAATTTTTCCCCACACAGAATTGCTTGGTATAGTGAACATTTACTCGTCGGCATCTATTTTAGCCCCCTCACCCAAGAAACAGAGCAATAATAGCGTATCATAAATAGACAATATTTAGCGAGACAAGTGTTGCTCTGAACCCGGAAAACGAACGTATTAACAGGGAATAATAGTTCAGGGTTCGAAAGCTGTCCCGGATAAAACCGCCGACAATGCAGAACATCTACTGCTGCTACTAAAACAGCCTAATATAGTACTGAAATCAAATCACAAATACAGGCATCGAAGCAGATAACAATCATCACCACCTTTATGGCATCCAAAATATCATAGATATTCGAACGATCAGGCAAAATGAAAGAGAACCGCTGCTTGAATCGTGGAACGCTAAAACACTCCAACAAAAATTACAACCCACAGGAGTTAGCAAACAACCAGTACTTGAGAATAATTTTTAAATCTAATCCAGCTAAATATGGTTATTAATAAAAACACTGAAATTTCGATTTAAAATCATTTAGATGTACTAAAATCTGGACAGTTGACAGTAATCACTGCTTACGCTGATGATGAGTATTTTCAAAGTGTTATAAGAGTATGCACTACTGCGTTACCCAATTAACAAAACTAGACAGAAGTCGCCCTAGTTGGCAATATCGACGGAGCAACTGGATCGTTCTAAATGTCTAAAAGTAACTAATAATAACAATTTCTTAGTTAGTTTACCCATGAGCTCCTGCTTTCAGCAAGTCGCAAAATGTTATTAGTAGGTCGAATGAAAACACGCAAGAAACTGCTGAATTTTAAGATCAATGACAGTTTGAAATCACAACATGTAAGCTACGATAACATCTTTTACGATAGAATTTTCCAATGTTTGATATAGCAGTAGCATTTGAGATCTAGGTTTAACATACAATTTACATTGCTGAAGCAAAAAATTATTGAGCGGAACGAAGCGTTTTTGTTTTCGTCAGAGAGGTTTAACATACACTTCTGAGGCCAAAAATTATATAGCCTAAAAGGGTCTCCTTGGACCGATATCCATCTTACCTGATGTGTGACACTGAAGCATCGGACGTTGATACAATCGCAGTCTCGTCGCAAGTAAGTAAGACCCGAAGAACTCCGCCGGGATCCGAACGTCCTTTTGACAAATCTACGATTGCCTAAAATGAAAACAGACGCAAATAATTCGCTTAAAAAGCACATATTTTCTGGGTTCCAAACAAAATGATCAGCCAATGGAGAAGCTTTTTTATAGGCAACTGTATGAGTGAAAGCACAATACTACTAGTAACTCGCAAGCGAGGGTGAAACGGAACGAGCATGGTTTTATTTTTAAGTCATCATTTTGTTTAATCACGTATAACAGGATATGATTAATGAATATACCATTCTCACATTTTTTGAACTCTGAGACGATTGAAAACACAGTTTGAAAAAATCACTACTTGTGGCAAAGGGTGATTCAAACCAACGGCGGTCCAGGGAGTGGTGCCGCAAAAGAGTCGTTGTCAGAACCAGAGCTCGAGTTCATGGATTCTAGATAAACTCAACGGAAATGTCTGAAAAGGTATAAGATACTCCTACTGGACTCTATATAACCAAACTTTCGTATTCAACGTACCGGAAGACCTATATATATGAACTGTACACAATGCGCAAAGTTGTAGATCTCGAAAACTTAATTCTGAACTTTTCGTTGTGAAGCCTGTGTCGTGAGATATGGACTGTAAAACACTCGAACAGGTTGGCCAGATTTGGCAAAGAACTTTTAAAAACCTTTTTGCCATTTTGACCCGGAAGATAGGATCGGAGCTGTTCGTTTTCAATTAAAGGGCATATCCTTATCACTTTTAGCTTATCCATATACTTATGACTTTTGCAGTAGAACAAAAAAATTCTTGAAATCCGCCTATCCGAAAATGAGTTATGAATGATAGCGACAGACAAAAAAGCAATTTTCATGATCTTGCGCCCTCAGTCTAAACTCCGCTCGCTCCGTTGCAATGAAACAGGTATTACGTCTGAAATCTAAACCACGAGTTTTAAAAATTTCAATCTGTTTTAACTTCAACACTAAACTTATGATTTACATCAATAGATGAACAAGCCAACACTTTTAACCAACGAAAGTTGATACGAGGCATAATAAACGGCATACCAACCCAAAAGCTACGCCAAAAATAGTCAGTAACTTCCATAAGGAAATTTCCATATTCCGATATTCCGAAGAGCAATTTCCTTTCGCGACTTTACTGTTATTAATTGAAGTTGGTAACAAAATTTTAATTTCCATCTAATCTCTGTTGCTTCCGAACGAGGTGCGAATGATCAGAAAGCAGCTGAATGACATTTTTAGCCAATTCTGCAGCGCCCAATACTTAAAAATCAAAAATCCTCGACTTACTACAAGGAACGGTGGTGCATTGACACCGCCAAGTCTCCGCTTTTGCGACAGCGCGGCTTCGCGTTTGTGCAGGCGTTCTTGTTTGATTTTGTTTCGACGGGCAATTCGGCTCAAATCGCGCTTGACACGACGCGATAACAGCTTAACGGCAACACGGCCTGAAAAAGAAATAATAGGAGACAAAACGAGTTATATAATGCAAAAATATATACTAAGAAATGAATTATGCTGAAACCCAAAAATACACTGTCACAGATTTATACAAAGGCTGCGGGTTATGCGCTCAAATGGCTATCCAGAGACGACTACTCACAACCAACTTCAGACAGCGGGCAACCAACTAATGCTTCAACCACGGCAGCAAACACCTTTGATTATTCAGCCCACAATTTTTGATTTAATTTTGACAACATGTGCTCTGGAGACACCGGAGGAGCCGCACCGTGTTGCTAGGAGTTTCTTTTCCTAATGAGTTCCGTCACGTGTTCCGACACAATCAATCACACTTTTCCATTCGGTGAAAATTTTGCTCGACGGAATGAACCAGCGCCCCATGGTTCCGAACCAGGAGGCTCCCGATTTTGCCAATAAAACCGCTTAAAAATCATACCAGAAACACTTCCAAAATGTTTGTGATGGAGAAAAAATATTTTGGATCAAATTTTTGGCTTCACGACGGAATTTTACTAAAAATTTTGATCAAATTTTATGTACATTTTGATCAAATTTTATGTACATTTTGAGGTGTTCTTACCAAGTGCAAACAAAAGAATTGCCAAGAGGCGATGAACCGAGGGGAGCCCAAAATTTTGCAGGGGGCAATTGAAAATGCCAGTCCCTCTCCCCTATTTAGAGAGCCCAGTCAATGGCGAATATTACAAGCCGGAAAGAGGGTGATTGATCTAAGGTAGATTGCTGGTTAGCCACCACAGCTAGACAATTTTAATTCCATTTGAAGCCCGAAGGACTGGTGTCTGTCTTAACATTCAATCAGTGTACTCATTGGAAATATGTATAATATTTTTACCCTACACGCGTATGTCTCTTTGCATGACGTATACATTGAGTACCCGTATCTATTCATCTAAAGCTTGGTACCCTGGTTTGTGCATCGACTAGCACCAGAAGCATCGAAGCCTAAAGCACCGTTTTCCCGGTTTTCATGTTGCCTGTTAGTCATGTCATGGTAACAGTGTATGCTCTGCGGTGCATAGCGGGTGTATGAAATGTAAGTGTTGCAATTTCATCTGAAAGCTTTTGTTTGGAGTACGCCCGAAATTCATGAATTTTTTATGTTGAAAAGATGTAATATTAAAGCAGGTTTACGCAGGAATTATTGATTACGGAAAGTATAACTGAAACAAAATATTAGGAGCAGAGTTTTTAGCTTACGCATGACTAAACTTCAGCAGTGCCGCTTGCCATGCTCTTTTGTCGAAAGTAAATGCCATTCTGTTGCTAACTGAACATCAATTTCATTTTTGTACAAAAAACAGAAAATGGTCCGTTTCATATTTCATACATTATAATTTGAAAATGTTCTCGAACAGATTGCTTTTAAAGTGCGGGAGCCCAATTGCATTCGCTAATGGCGTTATGGTGCAAAAAAATCGAAATCGAAAACGGCTATTGAAATTCGAGCTTTGTTCTCTAACAAGGTTTTGTACATGGTGTCAAAGAAGATGGTTGACGGCTTAAGTTTACTCTTGAATTAGCGTAGGAGTAGCTCTCTTGGTTCAACCGAAATCATTCACAGCAAAACGACACTTTCTATGTCTTGTCGTCTGTGGAGGTGACGGTGAGTGCATTGTAAAAATTTGAACCAAATCAGAGAATCCACAGAGCTATTGCACCAAAACTCGGGTGTTCGTCAAAACAAAATACCTACTTTATTCCGGTTCCACCAGATTAATGAAGGAGTATAATTAGATACGAATTGCTTCAGCCACAAAATATAACTGAAATAAGTTTCGATTCATAGCGATGCGGACAGGTGAAATTAGTGCTTTTTTAATGCATGAGTAAACTTAAGCTGCGCCACCTACCATCCTCTTTTGACACTATGTACAAAACGCTGTTAGAGAACAAAACAGTCATTGCAATAGCCAATTTCAAATTCAAAAATTTCCGTTCGCGAACGCAGAGCGACTGATTGCAAAACGGGGTAATTTCTGTTCGCTAACACAATGCACCTATTTGCTGTTTGGCCACAAATTCGTTTCACAACGCACAACGTGGCAACTCGAATTTAACATTTTTCGTTACGCTAACACATTTCATTTTATTAATGATAATACGTGTAGTTCGCTAACATTATACGTGATGTGCAGGTTTTAAGACACCAAACCGTGGAATTTTCCTTCGATAATAAAATAAAAATTTCCCAGTTAAAATGTCGGACGGTCACAAACCGGTTACTTAATGTTTTTGAAGTAATCGTTAATAGGGCAGTTTTTTGTTACTTAACGTTTTGGATGCGTTGCCCAAAACATCAATTTTATGTTCTCTTATATGTTGACGGATGGCTGGTACGCCGAACAAGCGATCGCCAATCGCTAATGACAGAAGGGGATGGTAGGCGGCGCACCTTAAGTTTACTCATGCATTAAGTTGTTTTTGTCTCGGCTGGTTTCTGTTTTCTGGTTTGTTTGTTTTGGCCTGTTCCGTTCTTCCTGGTGTTGGCTTGATTTTATCAAACTTTGCATAATGCAATTCATGCGTTAAAGGTTTAAGTCCCTATGTACCTACTATAAAAGATTATATTACAACCCTGGCCAGAAAGGAGATCTTATTTTCTCAAACGAGCCAACACCGATTATCAAAAGCAACACAAAAAACCTAAACCAAGACAGACCTTAACCAGCAAGAACAACTCCAAAAAAGATGCTACAATTATTGTACCGTCGGGTTCAATAACATCACTTTCCGACTAACTAAATTCGAGTCACATCAAACTAATGTGTTCCAAGAAGTGGTGTTGAACACCGTCTGGAACAGCTGACAAAAGGCCCTCCGGCCAGCCTACCTTCCTCGAGGCCGCCGGGTTTCGACTAGGTAGGCCTGCCAGTATTCTGTCCGGCGTACCGATAATGAGCAGAGCACCCCTTGCTGTGACTATTAGTTTTTACATTACGCACATATAATTATATGTTAGCTTGTAAAAATAGATTATACCCTTACTCCTTTGAGTGCGTTTTTAACTAGTTTCTGCGACGCTTGGCCGTTTGTGTATAGTTTATTTCACGAAACCGTGCCATTTTAGTCGTGGGGGGCTACATCGGCACTTTTTGGCCCATACCACCAGTCTTTTGCAAGGAAACTTAATGTCGCTGTGTGATGTAAGAATAGCACGTCCGACGGTCATAATAAGATATCGTGGACCTCTGTACCCCTAACATAGCAGGAGCCAGAGGTATTCAAACCGGGTTGGCCAAATGAAGCCAAAAACACATGTCCCACTTAAGCGTTCGCCGTATCGCTAGCACGTGATACATATATGCGTTTTTCATTTCAGTGTGATCCTTTGGTATTTGCTAATTTTTTCCGCAAAAATTTGGGAATAAGCATCGACGCTGAAACTGACGTCAAGCTTCCGAAATTTTTTTTCGTGACATGTAGCCCCCCGGCAAAGGTCAAATCTGGCAGCTTGCATACGCTGGTAAATAAGGTCAAAGTGCACTAGAGCCAAAAATGTTATATAACGGTAATCGTAATCAGTGCAGGTATTATTGAAAAAAGATTATCAGCGTCTGTCCATGTGTTGTTTGATTATGACGTCGAAGGTCATAAAGTGCCAAAAATGGGGTATGCAAAATGGGCCCCTCCGACCTGACGAAATTCAAAAAGCCAAATTTAGCATACAATCTTACAATAGGCCGGATATAAACATAGTAAAGCCCCACTAGAATCGACCCATCTATTAAAAATTTTTAATGAAAATGTAGCGCATGTATAATAAAAGAAACCCAAGGTCGCAAGAACCATATTAGTATATAAATTCATCATCGTTGCACCAAGACATGGGGCCGTGATATTAACTGGGTAGCTAGGGAACCCTTCAGCGTGCCCGCACATTTATTTTTTTCATTGTCCTTGGTATCATCACCTAAATGTAAGCTAATCATAGATCAATAATTGCGTGTTTTATAGCAGCAGCGTGTTAAAATAAATCTAGAATCTCTAGAAATAGCTAAAGTTTCACGCAATGTATGTTGTAGGAAGCTGTAGCTCCCCCAACCTGAGGTGTGCCCCCACCCCGACCTGAAGTGTAGCCCCCCCGACTAACACATATCGCATGCCAATTTTTACAAGGCCTAAGAATCGGCCTGAAATTTTTGATCGGACATCCCCTACTTATGGTTGGTTTGTGAGCATAAAATGGTATCAGTAGGTGCTGTCTCCGTTGCGCTAGAAAAACTTCTGCGACAGGCTTGTTCTAATTTGGTCGATTTTAACCATAAAAGGGTTCTAGCTGCGCCAATTTTAGGTCACAAGTGCTCCAAATGGCTTTACCATGACCCTTCAGACTTGCATACAAACAGACCATGGTTCACATGTCACTTCGTTACACTTCTTTCGGATTAAAATTTGACCCCCAGGGGTACCCTTTGCGACCCCTGGAGCAGGATTCAGGTAGCTCGTTTTGCATAGAGACATCGATACTCGAACAATTCAGGGTTATTTTATGTCGGAAGGGGTTTAGACACTGTACATACGAAAACGTTTCATTTTGGCTTCAAAAAGTGGTGTTTCAAAAGTACATGGTTTCGTGAAATGACCCGGATATTAACGTTTTTCAGTTTTGTATTGCATTGTAGATTATAGTAGGGTCGATTAACCATGGCGATGCCATACCCTCGTCTCCATAGAACCATCGGCCACACAGCAAAACCAACACCGGCAATCTGTTTCCTATGCCCGAAAACCCCCAAGTGAAACTTTCAGCCGCCCAGGACGTCAGGACAAATTTTGGGTCGGGGAACCATTGCGCACCATACGTCAAACCCCATAACTCTAGAACCAGGGTTTTGATCGAAAAACAAAAAAGAGGCATCGGTTTTTATCGTTTTACTATAAAATCCAACCAAACAGAGAAAAAATAACCTTGCTTCCATGAAGGGTACTAAAATGGGGCCAAAAAACCCACATTTTGACCCTTGAGCCCGGAACCAGACCCCAAATCAAAAAACGCTCTGGGATATACACGGTAAATCAACTATGCCGGTTCAATACGCCGTTTTAAAGCTACGGAGTCAGTGTAATACTGCACTTGTCCACAAAGATCTGAGATCTTTGACTGAATCAATGAATGAATATTTGCATGTCAAATTATCGCCCTCGATATATATATGCCTCTATTGTTTGGTAAACAACAAAATTTTACTTTATAAAAACATGTGAGAACACAAACATAAACGCAAAAAAAGCATTCAGAAACGTGCAACAAGCAGTAAGATACCGTAAGTCGAAGATGGATTTAATCAGGAAAGCGCTAACAGTTGCCAGTAAAAGATAACAATTGCATGGTTTACTGAAGGACATGTATGCAATTAACGACTTTGTCACTGTCCCACTTGTATTGGAAATTGCTCAAACAAACTCGACTGTGAATTTCTTTTCTATCAGACAAGAGGCCAATGTAACCTTTAGGGGCGGAAGTGAAATGCATGCTATGCCGTTCTCGATATAATATGCCTTAGTCTTAGCCTAAGCTAAGGTCCCTATATGAGCCATGTACTAAGCCTAAGTCGGGGGGCTACGGCCTCCCGGAACCCCCCGCTCTGTGCTGTTCTTTTTTCTAACGTTATAACGTCCGACCCCTAAAGGTGACATTGGCCAGACAAAAAAAACGGCGGAGCTGATCTAACATGGGTCGTTTCGATGAGATCCTTGTACGTTATCCACTAAGCTTTTAGGGCTGTTGGACTGTTCTTTAAGGTACATTATAAAGTGAATGAACGAGGCACGTCCAAACGCACGACAATCTAAGTTAGCGAAATGCATCGCAAAGCTGTTGCAAACGTGGAAGTCTATGCGGGAAACAAAAAAAATAGATGACTGCAAAAACGCATCATAATATCCCACGTACCGCGGCTACGCAAGGATTCCGAATTGCCTATGACGCCACGGGTTAATGTAATCTTCAGGGACGTAAGCTAAATGGTATGCTTCGGTATGTTAAGCCTGAGCCTAATACTAAGACCAAGAAAAACCGGAGGACTCCCACTTCCCGCACAGAACTATAATAATGGTTTTTTAATCATATATATACCATTGCACTACTAATGGTGACATGGCCGTGTTATGCTCTTGCTAAACAAATATCTATTCCAAATTGAGAAAACTTTCATTATTCAAAACAGAGTACTATATCGTTATATTGGCGTTTGCAATGTCCTAATCCCCAATGTAGAGTCTCAACAAACCATTTCTATTAAGATTTTATTCAGTTTAAAAACAAAATATCAGACTAGTCATCGTAATCTGTCGGTCGCTTCGCCGGCACCTTCGGTCCAGCTCCAGCAGGTTTTGACATTATTATCTAAAAGTAAAACAATAATATATACAATGTATAGTTTAAGTGGAATTAAATAATTGTGTCTCAGAATAAATTATTATAATAATGGGTTAAATAGGCTTGTTTTTAAAATTCTAGTTACACACTGCATACCTACCAACCATCAGTGATAACGGTATATATAGCTTTTCACTGATTAGATACTGTGCATTGCAAATGTTGTACATATCACAGCATCATATCAGTCAAAGCAAGAGGAGAGTCAGCTTTTTGATGAAAGTATTCTTTAAAACAGAAACCAATATTTTTGAGCAAGATAATACCCAAGATCGGGTCATGAACCTTCATGGAAGCAAAATATTTATATGAATATTGTCAACTTTGGGTACAATACTTGGCTAGTCCAAAGTGGGGTGGCCTGGCATTTTCGGCTGCCCCCAGGCTCAAAGGCTCCTGCTGAGAAAAATTTACGTCTAAACGCGACAAAATGCGGCACCCTCCGGCAGGTGAGCCCCCCCCCCCCCGGGTATAATTTCAGAAGTTTGGACTAGACAGAATACATAGGATAGACATAAAATGTGCAGCACAACAAAACAAATTACGCATGTAAAAGTATTTACACAAATTGTAAACACATGACTCTATAATAAATACAAATTTGACATCTGCTCCTCTGTGTTAAATTGATGCGTTTGTTCTGCGGAAATGTCACACAATAAGCGAATTGATGGCTACCTCACCATGATTGAACTTTTGAGCCATCATGGAACTACTGCTGAGCCACAAATTGTGGCATGGCATGTAGTAGGCGGCACGACTCTCTTGAAAATATTTTTCTTACAGTTGGTGGCGTAAAATCTCTGAATGACATTAACTGTCTCCACTGAGCAACTATAGTCGAGGACAAAAATAAGCGCAATCGAAGATGATCCACATTTAGTTTAATTGAAATCGGTCAATTATTTTGAATTTAATTGTGGACGTGACTGTAGTGTTAACTAACTGCGGCGCTTGAGCCATAAAAGACTCACTGAGCCTCAGTTTTGTCCCTGTAGTCACGGGCAGAATTTGTTTTTGTCTCCGCCAACGTTCATTTTGGTAACAAAATTCATAAAAATGGCTAAATTTTAAATTATTAACCGTTTAAGTGTAGTTATTGTGTCTCGCTTAGTGTTGTTTCTTTCAATAAGACTATTGTTGCCGGTAACGAAAATCGCTGACTGTGTTCTGAACATCATAACGTTGTCTGTAGATGAACAAACGAACAAATAATGACCATTACTTAGCGTAACCGTTCCATAATGTATGCCACCCATTTAAAATGCAAAGTTTGCTGTAAAAAAGTACACCCCGCATGTGAAAAGCTATAACTAACCTGATCAACTTTGAGAATCGTACACACAGCGTTGACAGCAAGCTTGATCGCCCAATGCTTGACTATGTACGGGTCCAGAATGCCGGCCGCAGCCGCATCTTTGACACCACCGCCTTCGACCTCATTGTCGAAGCCGATAGTTGCGCCGTTTGGATTGTTTTGATGAGCAGCGTAGAGCTTCGAAAGAATTTCGGTTGCCTATAAAACAACGACCATTAGAACTGATAGAAACGTTTGGCTTGGCACTTCGTTAACACTTTGTCTCACACAGCATACTGTGTTGTTTAACCTGCAACGCTGAGCTAAATTTTGTCGCCTAATTCTAAGCGAATCCCAAATGCTAGAGTTCCAGCCAAAATACCAATAGTTAAGACCTACAATACTCGCCTGAAATGAGTGCTGTTCGTTCGATAAATTCAAAATTTTGTTTGAAATGTGTTCTATATTGAAAGTTATGCGTTCAGAAATCAAAACGCTTAATATTATGAAATACCGTAACACTCAAAATCGAAAAAATGAGAAAGAAAACTATGTAAAAAAGCAAAGTTAGTCATAAAAATTGAGCTGAAACATCAACTATCATAAGAATTAATTTATGATTCTGCTAGCTTAAAAGTTTTTAACACATTTTATTTCATAAACTATTTTAACTTTACGGTTGTTTCGTCATTTCAAAGAAATCACTGTTAAAATATAACGACAATATTTTGGCATGTCCCAACAAAATTTCATCCTGTCACCACTTCACAACATTTGTTGCAAACCCGTAGGCGTCTTGATGCCTCAACCACCCCCAGTTTGCTGCAAATAGTATGGTCCTCGAACGACAAACAGGGCAAGGGGGACGGAGGAAAACAAAATTTTGGGTGGGACAGAACAAAACTAGGACACGCAGAACCAAAGTTGGGAGGGGAAAGGACGAAACTTGGCCATTACGTAATCGCTGATAACTCGGTGTTTTACTATACAATAAAATGTAAATTCTACTGAAAGACTATCCTGGTTGGCCTATAATTCCTTTGAACTGGACAACTATAACCCGTAACTCGCAAGCGAGGGTGAAACGAAGCGCGCGTAGCTTCATTTTTAAGTTATATCGTTACCTGTAACAGACTGTGTTTGATGTGTGTACGACTCTAAAACCTCTTGAATCCTGAACCGATTAAAAATACTAAACCCATCGAAAACAACAGAGAACACATCAAGTCATTGTATTAAACAAACCTTTATATAGAGTATTTCTGATGCCACCAGACAAACTAATGAAGACCGACTATTTTTTGACTGACCGTAAACCCAATGAAAACGTCTGAAGAAGCATAAGATACTCGTGCTGTACTCTAGAAACCAAACCATTATATTCAGCCACCGAAAATCCAACATGGACATGTCTTGACAACTTGTATGTAATACATAACCAGACAACTAGACAAACTATATTCAAGTTGGACCCTAGATAGCAAAACCGTCGTAGCCAGCGTGTTTGCTAACTTGATAGGCACTCATTAATAACAGACAATAACACAGCGAAATTTGAAAAATCGCTATTTCTGGCAAATGTCGACGAACCATATTCGCCCCCACAGCGGACAAGGTAGTGGTGTCACCAAAAAAGTCGTAGTTCTCGATGAGGCGATTAGCGGTGGTAGCCTTTTTCGATACGGAACCTGTGTCGAGGGATATAAGCTGTGAAATATTGTAGCCGTACGGAACCAAAGAAACCTTTAAAAACCTGCTTTTTGCCCTTTTCACCCGGAAGTTGGGGTCGAAGCTGTTCGCATGCTACTATTCAAATTCATCACTTTTGCAATCGGACAAAAAATTTGTTGAAATCCGTGAGTTGTGAATGACAGCGCCACTGGAGACTCTACTCGTTTCGTTCATTTTTTTTCAATATGGCTTAGAGTGCAGATACATATAATTCGCGCTGGAAATAACTATCGGCATTTCGAGGAGCGAACACCGAGCTTACAGGCGAGATTACAATATAAAATACAGTTCGGCTAATAACGTACTTTGCATCCGGCGTTATCAGCTAATATCTTCGGCAACGTCTCCAACGCTTGTGCAAATTTGGCAATGGCATACTGCTCCAGACCAGGACACACCTACATATAAGGCAAAATAAAATAATAAAAATAATTTACATCATTCAATATAGAAAATAGGAAAGCTCCTTAAAACTAATCTTGTCCCAAAAGTATTGATCGGTGCCCATAACTGAGACGATTCGACAATCTTGTTCAAAAGCTCAAACGGGTTCGTTTTCTTACAAGTGTATCTGGTTTGCAATGTCCGCTTGTACTAGTTTACACAAAATTATCAACAATAAGACACCAAAAATTGTATATTTGATGTCACTATTTTGAAACACAGTGGCTAATAAGGATACCATTCAGTCCAAAAGTATCACTTGCTTATGGATCAAAGGTTTGTAAATTCCAAATTTGTTATTGTTTGTTTCAATGTGTATTTGTAAAAATAGTTTCTTTCTGTCACATGACGATGTGTCTGTGTACAAAAATTTTCCTTACAGCCACGTCCAGAAAAGTGTAAAACAATCCACCGAAATTTCGGCCAATGTCAGCCGTAACTGAGATGGATGCTACGCCATTTTCGATATATGTACTAAGCCGTAGCCTAGCTATACATCTTTCACCCAGCGAACCTTTCGCACTAAGGAGTTATTTTTCTAACGTTACAATACCGGGCACCTAAGGATGACACGGGCTAAAATTTCTATCGATCTCGATTTTGAAACGATTAAATAAAGTTCAAATTAAAAAAATTTAGATTAATTGCGATTAAACGAAAATTCGATCGACACCGATTGCACTTATTTTGGGTAGCGACTCTACGGATAAATAAAACTCATACCGCTCCAAAGGCTTCGATTTGTTTTGCCAGCTCAATTTCAACAGCTCCAGCACCCGGTAATAGTCGGTTGTCCTGAAAGATAATTACTATTAAAAATAGAAGCAATAAATTTGACAGTTTTGTGTTAAGGTTAAAACCGAGACAAAATATTTTCGTCAAACAAGTCATTATTACAATCAGAAAACTGCTTTCGAACACAGAGCCAACCTTGTTTGTACTGACCACACAAACGCTACACGCAGTCGACTGTGTCTAAACAAGCTAAACTCGGCTGTAGTGAACTCAGCATCCAGTAGCTGCTACAGAATAGGGTTGAATTCACCGGAACAAACTACACAATTTTCTGTTACACACCGGCCAAGGAATGAAATAAAATCAAATTTTTCGCAAATCGTTCGCGAATAACAACAATTAAACAGCTGTGAATTTTTCGAGATTAATTCGGTACACACTTGCTTTTATTCCTGTCTGCAACTGAGTAGAAATTGGCGAAATTTCCTATAACACTGCTTATATCAATTTGTTTACACGCATCAATCAGAAACTCCAAAATTTCAACAGTTTTCAAACTATTTTCGAAACATGCAGAAATATTTGTCAGGATCACTGCATAATATGATTTTCTACAAAAATACTGTTTTTGGCTGGCTAGTCCAAACCTCGAAAATTATAACCGGGAGGCCTGAGCCGGGGGCCCCGGCTCATCTGCCTGATTTTGCCGGGGGGGGGGCAATTTTTTGCCGGATTTTGTCGCGTTTAGAAGTTAATTTTTGCCAGCACGCGGCTTTGAGCCAGGGGTACCCGAATTTTTGCCGGGGGTACCTCCGTTTTGCCTGGGGGCAGCCGAAAATGCTGGCTTCTCCCCCGCCCCCCACTTTGAACTAGCTAGTTTAATTATCGAATAATCAAATATCGAGCATATGACTATGAAGGTATGGTTTAAATGTGGCTAAATCTTAGTAGACCACCCGTGCACTACTCTACAAGTTTTACTCTTAGATTTTTTACAAACAAGAACAAGTGTTGTCTACATTCAGTACTTACCATATTCACAACTGTTCGCTCGCAAGTGAATGTGTGAAAATAAAGTGCACACTTTGCCGGGTCCGTTCTCGCTCATAAAGTGGAGAGTACTGTATATAAACAATGACCTATTTGCAAAACTATAATTGCGTGGTGCGACTATAAGGTAAACCAGAAAACCCAAATCTGGTCCCTATAATCCTTCAAAGTTACCCTAGTCAGAGCTTTGAAGGTGTTGATTCCGTCGTCGACCGAGCGCTCAATGTCGTCCATCAGGTTCTGAGTCGAGCCTCGAATAACAATTGTGGCCACTCGACTATGTTCGCTTTCTAAAAGTTTAACAGCATTTACACAATCAGTATTAGAAAGCTGATCAAAATCAGGATACTAAACAATTTTAGCAACCAACAACTATTTCCAACGCTCATTTTATGCAATCTTTATTCGGATTCAATGTACTACAACAAAGGCCAAAACAGCAAACACCGCTTATAAATCACAAACGAGTGAGCGGCGTCGATGTAATTTAATAATATTGCAGTACTTTTTCGCTGGGCAGAACCCTAATACCGCCACAGTTTCCAGGCGTTGGTGACGCTCATCTAAATAATACGCATTTCACTCTAATAACGCCGTGAATATTAATGGCTTCTGAAAGTATTCCACAAAATCCATGTATTTCGCGATTCCAGGTATGTTCAAGAAACTTATAATTTTCCTTCACGCCATTCTCGGATATGCCTTGTCGTAATTAGGACATACCTTGTCGAAAAATTACCACATTCGTATCGCCAATCTCGTCGACGTAAATTTCATCACAATGACCGATTTCATCAGGAGCAGGCGGTACCTAAAATCAACAAAAATAATACTTATTAAACAATCCTGCACCAAGTTTCTACCGTCAGCAAATATTAACCAGGATAATAGGTACTAGTCGAAATTCTTAAACCTGGCCTTAGCACAGTAATTGCTCTTAATGGTTTGCACTTGTCAGCAACGCAGAAACGAACAGCAAAAAGTCATATTACAAGGTTAACCACCCGGCAAATATTTCGAGGTTCCAAACTGACCTTCCTGAGGCGCCATCAAAACCCCCAACAACGCGACACGGTAGATATAGCTTAACGGCAATATTACGATCATTTTATACAAAGCGCACGACCATTATCTCTAGATCCAATAATCAAGAAGACGGTAACTTTAGCAAATATATTACAAAAACTATCAAGAGGCCAGTAGCCCTTACCATTTCGGATGTATACCGCGTAAATACAATGGATTTATGCGGTGATCAGCGAACTGAAAACGTAAGATCCACTCTAGAAGTCTACGGATCAACTAAATTAAAAATATTGCTAACGTTTAGTTGTCAAAACTTACATTTTGGGCACTCTGCCGCGTCCACAGTGATCGCAATATGCCCAAAGAATGTAAGATTAAAATAATGAAAGCATTGCGTTTAATACTATAAATAATCCGACAAACCAGTTATTCACCGGAAACACGCAGAGTCAAAAGCTCAAAAATTCATGACTTACAATTGTTAAACTTTGTCCCGCAGCTCAAAAGAGTCTGAACAAAAAGTGTTATATAGCCTTGTTGTTGTAAAACTCGACGAGACTTCCTGATAAGAGTTATAACTTCATATACATTGGCGATCTGATGAAGTTGCTAATTGGTTTTGTAAGAATTTACGCAGAAAATAAAATAGAGCAGCTCAAAAAATACTAGGTATACAATTGTTACATTCTATTACTTGTAGAACAAAAATATATGCGTAAATCCGACTAATCCAGGGATGGGATCTTGTTACAGACGTCCAAAAAATAATTTTTGGCTCCGTTGAGAGCAACTGGAGCAAACTCGGATCGTTCCAGTTAAACATAAAAAGCTTTCACATTCTCTTTTCAATAGAGTGTAAAACAAATATGCCCATGTCTCGTTAAGAGGAAGGACCTTACATCCTTAGAAAAAAGAACAGCTTAGAGCGGGGGCATCAGCCCTCCCCTCGACTTAGGCTTAGTATGAGGCTCTAATAGATTCTATTAGGCTAAGGCTTCGTATATCGAGAACGGCATAGCATGTATTTTAGAAGTGTTACCGTACAACTGCAATAGCCAATTGTAGTCTAACACTAAACGTGGTTTAAAACAATATTTTATAATACATGGTTCGTAACGCTGAAAAGTTCAAGTGCTACTACAATTTTTTATTGAAAAATCATGTCGAATGACAAAATAATTAATCCGTTATCATTTTTAGATGCTCACTACTCACCAGAAGATTATCGGATCTCCACAACTGCTTCATCGCTACTTGACTGGTTAGCCGCAGCAGTCTAATGTCGACGATACTATTCCTAAACCATGAGCTGAATGTTCAGAACATGTCTAGTTTGAATTTCCTAAATGATCACTGATCACTGAATCACTTTCGTTTACAGATATGAAGCAATAGAACAACAAAGGCGCACCGAAACAAAGTATAAACACAAGCTGCTTACAATATTCGGTAACGCAGTCGCGCCGACAGTCCGACACAGTCGACGAAGATCGAATTTCGAGTTGAGGCGAACGGCCATCAGACCGAATTTGTTCAAAAAGTGCAAATGGAGATCCCCAAACTTTCCACCAGCCACAACTGCTGTGACTCCGGCGTCGGCTATCGCTCTGACTTGCTAAAAGAAAAATTGTGCAATTAAAACAATATCCCCGAAATACCAAAATTACAACTGAAAACAAAGACTAGTGAAAACTTCAGTGCGGAACTAAGGAAAACAGAAAGCACAGCATCGAGGCGCGATTTCTCTATTTTACCAGTTGAACTGGGGTTCCATAAATTCAAAAGCGTCAGATATATGTAACACAATACGGGAAAACCTTATAAGGAATTGAGGTGGGTATTGAGAAAATTAAGGAGGATTTTTAGCCAAAATAGGGAGCACTTCGCACATTTGTCGAGCTGGGAGATGCCTCGGGCGAGGTCGAAATTTAGTTTCAAAATGCCAAATTCGGGAATGAAATGAACGCAACTTGAGGGAAGGTCAATATAGCCTTGGAGAAGCCAGCAAAAATTACCTTTTCAACAATATCTTCTTCACCTTTGCTAAAATTCAGCATTTCTTCTGCGCTCTGAATCAACACCGTCCCCTAAAAATGATCAATATTATTATAAGCCAAATTTATTTAAACAGTATGACACTCGGTCATACTCTTGTGTATGCCTTATCCGATGATGAGG
The DNA here is from genome assembly GCA_030248225.1 of Trileptium ribeirensis. NCBI lineage: Eukaryota > Metazoa > Nematoda > Enoplea > Enoplida > Thoracostomopsidae > Trileptium > Trileptium ribeirensis. The sequence goes on along the minus strand of JASANE010020492.1, from coordinate 17,155 downwards.
TCGTTCCAACAAAAAGGGTACCCTCAAGGTTCTTCACCAGCTGTCAGCTTGCCAACAAAAAGAGAACATAGCAAGAATACCGGCCATCAACGATTGCTACTTCTATTGTAATGTTGGAAAGCTGATAGTTGGTACACCTCCTGAAATCCTTGAGGGTAAGGCGATCAACGATAACTTCATCAGCTAAGGCTTACAACAAGAGTATGACACTACAGTCACAGACATAATTAACTGCACAAAAAACGCTCGCAAATGCTTTTAAACGCGTTTGCGTGTGCAGATAATTCTTTCCGCGACTAAAGTGTTATACTCTTCTACAAAAGTTCGTTAATGCACTCTTAATGATAATTGCAAAAAATATTTCAGAAATGCTTTGATGCAACATTCTTGAAATTTCAAACTAGCGCCAAAAATATATATTTATAATTACCGAGACATCAATGATTAAAATATTTGTCTGTGTCAGAGCCGTTCGCTCGCCATTCGCATCTCTAGGCATAGCTGTTAAATTTTATTAGCTCAAAACCATGTTAGCGCTGGCTTCAAGTGAGCGTTATCACTTCAATCTGTTTGACATTCTGAATCAAACTGAGGGAAGCAAAGAATTCTTATCAGCCGTGTAGTTGTGACATTTCCTTATGTCCATTATTTGTTAGTAGGTTGACAGGTATAATTCAGGTTTGGCTGAACTTCAAGGTCTATTTGCAACAAATCGATTAGCCCAATAGCCCTTTGATTATGAACGCAAAACGGGTTCCAACATTTCGCCCCTAAGAACCGATTTGAAGGGGCCAGCCGGTTGAGGTTGCTGAGGAGACCGAAAATTCACATTATTTATTGTATCTCGACAACCGGTATAGATATCTCAGTCAAACATGACTCGTTTTGTACAACAAATAAGCCTCTACAACGCTAAATAAGACGATGCATGAATCTGGGTCAAAAAGGACGTCAAATTAGACGCAAAATACACATAAATCTCAATAATGGCTCCAGCTACACGGGTGTTTTCGTTCTCACTTTGTAAAGCAAATCCATCCTCTATATAGCAGCAGATGAAGAACACTGCTATTGCCATTATTGGCAGGGTTGTGTTAAAACCTGTTGCTGAATAGGCCCATGAGACCCAAAATACACATATATAATTCCGCAAAGGCTGTAGTTAAGTGGGTGTTCCTGTTCTCATTATTAGAGCAACTGATCGTCTATGTACTTGCATATTCTGTGTATCTAAATGCATATTAAGCGGATATATCCCGTCAACAGTTGGCTGATGTTGGCCTCATTTCATAAATTGATGCTCAATATTGCAGTGCATTCAACGGTAAGAATTCACCGCATTTGCGATTGCTAACCTTGGTTTCAGTTTGTATAATATCGAAAGCAGTGGTATACGCGGCAATCTTGGTTTTGCTCGCTTTCTTCACTTCACCTTCGGCTCCGCGTTTGAAAACCATTCCGTTGACTACTTGTGAGTTATAAATGCCGGAACCCTGCAAAAAGCAAGACTAAAAATATTCATTTATACAGAAATAATTGGCCAGCCAAATCTGTGCAACATAGAATATTAGAAAACGATGTTATTAACAGCAAGATACGAACTTTAACATTACCCTGGAAATGGAGGAAACATTTGCAATTTACTGACTGTCTCAATGCATTCAACTACTGAACTCGCCAAAATAACAACAACTATTGCGACATTTTACGTCAGAAAGGGTTTTTCGTACCCATTTCACTCCAATTAAAATCAAAACGCTCTCACATGACTAGGAACAGAGCCATTCGCGAACAACAAACAGTCATTTTTGGCGGCTGCTCTGCTTATTGAACCAAAGTGCTAGTGAAAATAGATCTAACCTGAAATTATACCTTACCCATTCAAATGTAATTATAGCTACGTACACTAAAGAGACGTATTTGGCAGGTGGCTTGGGATCCGTGGTTGCCCTCAGCTATCGAAGGAGACCTCAATGGCAACGGGGTGTACAATGGGCACGTCTACCGTGGACCATAGCAGAGACAAAATCACAATAGCGACAACGTCTAACACGTTTATGTAATGGCTTATGTCATGACTGCGTTGGATTATACGTAAAACGCAAAAAAATTCCGATTGATGTAACCGCGGACATCGCCAGGAACATTGCACGCAAACGGAGATCAGAATTTCATGCGCATCCCGTGGATAAACTATCAAAAATGTTAAAAACGTATTTTGAGGCACATTATTGATCCTTCGACTATAATCTTCGTTACACAATTTCACCCATATGTTTGAACAGTCCCAGTCAAAAACAAGAACAATCGAAATCGATCGAAATTTAAGCACATATTTCGGGTCACCACTATATGAGCGCCTCCGTTATTACTAGTAACTCTATCGAGATTGCAGAACGTAGTGAAGCATAGGTACACCTGCACGTTTTGCGTGCACAGCCAATCAGCTCTCGATAGCATATGTCGATATGCTATATGTGGATATCACACAATACCGCACAAGTTAGAACAAAACTAACCCAGGCAGTATACAAGTTTCCCATGTCTCAAAACCACCAAGTGCAAGCTAATAGCCTCCCAGGATGTAACAGTAAAATTAGGAATTTTGGGTCGACGAACCATGGCGGCACCATACCCCCGCACCCATAGAACCATGGATCGCAGAGCAAGATCAATACCAGCAATGAGTTTGCCATGCCCGAAAACCTCCAAGTAAAACTTTTCAGCCGCCCAGGACGTCAGAACAAATTTTCGAATTTTGGACGAGGAACCATGAGGGTGCCATACCTCAAACCCCATAACTCCAAAACCGGAACCTTTATCGGAAAACAAAAAAGAGGCATCGGCATTTATCATTTTACTATGAAATAAAACCAAACAGAGAAATTCGAATGTTAAGATAAACATGACCATGCTTCCGTGAAGGGTACTAAAGTGGGACCAAAAACCCACATTTTGATCCCTGACCACGGAACCAGACCCCAAATCAAAAAATTCACGTATATGTACACGGTAAATCGACTATTTTGATCTCTGACCCCGAACCATGGGGCGTCATAACCCCGTACCCATGGAACCATGGGTCGCAGAGCAAAACCGGCAACGGCAATGAGTTTCCCATGCCCGAAAATCCCCAAGTAAAACTTATCAGCCGCGTAAGACGTCAGAACAAATTTCAAATTTTGGGTCGAGGAACCATTGGGGCGCCATACTCCCGTACCTCACACCCCATAAATCCAGAACCAGAGCCTTAATCGAAAAACAAAAAGAGGCATCGGCAGTTATCATTTTACTATGAAATAAAACCATCCAGAGAAAAAATTCGACAGTTAAGATCAAAATAATCTTGCTTCCGTGAAGGGTACTAAAATGAGGTAAAAAAACATTTATTTTGCTCTTCGACCCCGAACCTTGGGGGCGCCATACCCCCGCACCCATGGGTCACAGAGCAAAACCTACACAGGCAACGTGTTTCCTATGCCCGAAAACCCCTAAATGAAACTTTTCAGTCGCCCAGGACGTCAGAACAAATTTTTGAATTTTGGGGTCGGGGAACCATTGGGGCACCATACCTCAAACCGCATAACCCTAGAACCAGAGCCTTAAACGAAAAACAACAAAGAGGCATCGCATTTATCATTTTATTATCAAATAAAACCATCCAGAGAAAAAAATTCGAAAGTTAAGATAAAAAAACCTTGCTTCCGTGAAGGGTACTAAAATGGGGCCAAAAACACACATTTTGACCCCTGAGTCCGGAACCAGACCCCAAATCAGAAAACGCTCGGGGATGTATACGGTAAATCGACTATACCAGTTCAGGAAAATCGTGAAAATAGGTCCAGGAGTTCTCGAGTTATGGACGATAACACAAACACACACAGAGAGAGACGCAATTTAAAAGATTTCACCCCTGCAACACACAATCTCCACTACGTTATGAATAAGGTTTTACGCTTGCGAACTGCACTTCAGCTGTGCACCGGAAACGAAACAGGGCCCTTCCAACCCTGGCCAGTACAGTATAAATGCTCAGCGGACGAGGGCTAGAGTAGGTTGGGCCATACCCAAGCCTCCGTAAATACCAGGAGTGAATGACCTGACGCCCACATCCAACGATGTCGTTTAATAAATTCCTGTCACACCAAGCAAACTCACTAAAATTTTGCAAACGCGAATATTGTCGACGTTGAACGACTGAACGCTCTTCGGTGTAATCATTACTGAAACAATTAAAATTAATCGCAATATTTAAACGTGGTTCAGTTGATGATTAAATTATAAGCTCGGCCGTTAGTCTACTGGGTACGTATGAGCGTTCTGGTTTTTTCTCCGCGAAATTATTGTCATTCAATTTTGCGGAGATCCATCCGAAACAATAAGTGCAGCTGCGGCCTAAGGTCAACCGTTTAGACACGACGTACGTCCACTTCCAGTGAGTTAGAAGTCGAACTTCAAATATTGTTTGAAAGGTGTGAAATATAGTAAGGAACTCAAAAAATTTCGATACAATTAACGTGTGGAACTCAATATGAAGCAGCATATAAAATAAAAATTTTGGAATGAATTGCGACCATTAATGCTGTAAAATATATACTGAGTCAAATTCCACTGCTTAGCCTTTCTATCGAGCGGTTCAATTATTTACCATTGTAAGCCCGTTTTAGGCGTAATGAACAAGCAGACGACCCCCTTCAGCTAATTTGAGGGCCTTCGACGCTTCCTACTTACCACACGCCTCGGTTACAAGTTTTGTCAAAAACTCTTCGTTGCCAAACTGCTTGCTCATTAATAGACGACTTGAGTGCCTTCGACGCTTCCTACTTGCCACATGCCTCGGTTACAAGTTTTGTCAAAAACTCGTCATTTCCAAACTGCTTGCTCATTAATAGACGACTTGAGTGCCTTCGACGCCTCCCACTTACCACATGCCTCGGTTACAAGTTTTGTCAAAAATTCTTCGTTTCCAAACTGTTTGCTCATTATACACGATTTGAGTGCTTTCGACGCATCGGCAATATTTGTCACGTCGTTAACTTTGTCACAACACAGAGCTAAAAATAACAAAATGTTACATAGACAAATTACAATAATGTAAAACACCAATTTCTGATTCTTCCAAATTAATATATAATTGACATTGTGATGAACGTTTACTATTATACCAGACAAAATTAGCTAACAGACTAAACTATAACTGTAACACTATTTTTACAACATAAAAAGAAGTCTTTGTGTTCAATCAGACTCCTTTGGTTGCCTCTTTTAATTTCTCAACACACATATCGACCTCTACTAAAGTTCATCAGGAACAAAGAAATAATCCTTTAAACATTACAATATTAATAACTTTAGAAGTAGTCTGTAGTCCAGGATTTGTTAATTATGCCGTTATTTGAGCTAGAGCCGAAAGGTTCCTGATTTGTATCTTGCGACAACTATACCATGAAATGTGTCATTATCAGTTAAATATTATGCTTGTGAGGCCACCGAATGAGATAATGTAGAGTATTCCACATTGCTGAGGGCTGTCGAACAACAGTAATTCACTCATGGACCAGCATAGGTAGTCTGTGTTTGTTGCCCATTGATTTTGAGGTTCGAACTGCGCTTCCTAAGCCCATTTTCAAGGCACAATACAACATACCCAAAGCACATTAAGAGAACCATCGGTTGCAATTTTCAGCACATATTAGTGGCTTCTTCTCACAGGAGGGCGAACTTGAGATGTGGAGGCATAGGTGGTATCGAGAAACCGCCAAACCTTGCGACAACTGCCAAATTGTCTTTTTTTACGATCCACGTGATACTGTTGCACGAATCCAAACTGGCGCACTCTAATATTATGAGCTGAGACGTGAGAAGTTTTGAAAACAGCTCGCGTATCGAGTTCGCGGTGCAAGTTGAAAAATTTTCGGTTACTTCCAGCAGAATTTTTCAAATAATTATACAGGACTTGTTATTAGTACCTAACCTAACATAACAAGGTAGACTGTAACATTCTAAGTTTTGTCAAATCATAACAAGAATATTATAATTAAAAAAACAATTTTTACGTTGTAGTGTACTAATGGTCGCCGAATTGGCTGCTTTAGACGTAAGCACAAGTACATTGATCATATCCAGCCAACCAACTCGTATGAAAAAATATATAGCCCCATCTAGCCATCAACGTACAATAATTATTAAATATGCCAAAATTTCACAATTTCGTTGCCTTAAGTTAACATTTATAGCCTGGGTAGCAAAACAACTAACGTACTTATAAAACGACCAAACCATCGTGTTTCACGAAAAATAACCGTATAATGCCTATTATTCACTCCCATCGAACAAGAAGCTCCTTAATACTTCTTTTAATTTTTTTGATAAGACCAGGTTCCGGTTCCGGCAAAAAATGGAAGTTCTGTTTCCGGTTATTCACCGATTGATATAATCGACTTCGTCCACTGCTGCATTGACGTTTCTGGTGATATATCCAAGGTACACTGCTTGCGTATATTAGCTACAAGTACATACGATTCGTTAGCGATACCCGCCACACTAACGGTCACAAAAAATTAGATTGTAGATAGCGACTGGCAACAAAAGAACATTGGGTAATAATTATCTCACAAACGTCATTATGGTTAGAGGAAAGCCAAAAAATTCAAAACGTGTGTGTCGATGTGTGCTAAGATTCAGTACTATATTCCTTCACGAAATTTTCATGACGCGCACGATTTAAATAACTGTGGAACCATTACGAGGCGTCATGGTACATCAATCCTGATTTAAGTATATAAACGAATAATTTTGTTCAACTCACTTTCTAAAATTTCCAAGGCTTTCTTTCCTGCTAGATCGTAACCTTCTGAAATTTCCACCGGGCCCAAACCCTAAAAATTAATAACAGCGCTGCATTAGCTATAATTACCTGCATACAAACAAAAATGCATATCAGAATTGCAACAACGTCTCCAAAACGAACGTTCGTAGACTGGAACGGCAATGGACCAAAGCTCGCAATTTGGCGGCTCTCGCACCAGTCCTTGCCAGCAGACGCCGTTCGTATCTAAACGCCAAACGACTGTACCAAAAACTTTGCCAAACTAAGTCAAATACTTTCTGGAGTAAACGCCTTGAAGCAGCCGGCAACAATAAATGGCCGGTTATTAATTCCATGCTTTTGGAAAAACAGAAGATCGCCGGTATTCCTCACTCGGCCGCCGACTTTTCAAATTTCTTTTACGACAAAGTTAATAACATACGTGCATCTTTTGGATCACCTCCTACTAACTTTGTGATCCCTAGCTGCACGAAAATTTTCAATCAATTTGACTTTACGAGCCTCGACGACGTGTGTTCCATCGTCCTAAGCAGGCCAAATAAACAGTGTCACCTCGACCCTTTTCCCATGCACGTAATTAAAAATGTATTGCAGTCATCGTGCCTATTTTTGCCTCAATAATCAACTTATCTCTTTCCACGGGTATAACGCCACAGCGTGAGAAGCTTTCATCTGTTACCACACTATTAAAAAACCATATCTCGATACTAACGACCTTGAGAACTATCGTCCAGTATCCAGATTATCAATACTATCTAAGCTCATCGAACAGGTCGCAGCCCGTCTGCTACAACGACATCTTAGGAACAACGACCTGTTGTCATCTACACAGTCTGCGTATAGGCCTCATCGTTCCACTGAGACTTGTTTACTCAGCTTTCTTAGCGACCTCCAACTTAACAAGTCCAAGGGACTGTCTACTGCTATCGTCGCGCTCGACCTTTCTGCAGCATTCGACACTGTCGACCATAACGCTCTGCTATACAGACTCTACTATGATTTCGATGTCAGTGGCACATGTCTGTCTTGGTTCAGAAGTTATCTCACCGATCGTTTTCAATATGTGTCTGTCAATGGCACGATATTTAGTAACAGAAAGCTTCCTTGTGGCGTGTCTCAAGGAAGTGTGCTCGGCCCTTTGCTATTCAATCTTTACACAACAGTGCTTGCTGATCTCATTTCTGCTGGTGGATGCCGATCTTCAATTTATGCAGACGATGTCGTTATATATCTAGCTTATTCCTCAAATGACCAAAACGTACAATTGCAGCGACTTAATCAGACGATTGCATATGTCGTGAGCTGGTTTCAGGCGAACATGCTGAAGCTTAATCCGACTTCATGGTTATCTGCACTAATGAAGGCGCTCCCTACACCATTACCATCGACGGTCACACCATCAACCGTTCTCCCTCAATTAAATTTCTCGGTGTCACCATTGACGACTTATTAGCACTGAAGCAGCACGTTTTATAGGTTAGCCGGTTGTCCATGTGGCAGCTTTCTGAGATTCGCCGCATCAGGCAGCGTCTTGATCGATCTACTGCTGAAATAATGGTCAGAGCGTTTATAATCTCACGGTTGGATTATTGCAATTCCATCTATTGTCGTCTTCCTGATGTTACTTGACTAGAATTCTGACTAGAATTCAAACCCCTGACTAGAATTCTGCACGCTGCAGTGACAATCACTCGACGTTATGAACATATCACACCTGTTATACGTGATCTTCACTGGCTTCCTGTGCGTCAGCGAATTGTCTTTAAGATTGCTTATTGTCTTCAAGTGTCTCAGAGGAGATGGTCCTCGTTATTTAATAGAGAATCTACAACTATGTGACAGCGAATGTCTTTTTCTCGGCGTCAACTCGTAATTGATGACAGATCACTGAACACCTTTGGTTGCTTTGGTCCTGCAATATGGAACGAGCTCCCTGTGTCTCTTAGGTCCTGCGACTCTCTACTGGTGTTTCGGAAGGAGCTCAAAACTCTGCTCTTCCGTGTCGCCTACAACTAGCCTCCTTCATCGCTGAGCAGCATGCAATGAACATGATTCCAGCGTATCATTCAACTTCAACTTCAACAATAAACACCACTACCGACATATTGTCAAAATTTATAATTTATGAATATATACATAAGTTCCCAAGTTGAATATCAAAATATGAGCCAATGTAAGGGTGACAAACTTAAATGTATTTCGTAGTTTTGCTGCATAATGTTCCACTACTGCTCCGCGAGTCGACCTCCGTTGTACTCAAAATATGAGCTAATGTAACGGTGACAAACTTGAATGTATTTCGTAGTTTTGCTGCATAATGTTCCACTACTGCTCCGCGAGTCGACCTCCGTTTTAATACATAGTTTTGCTGCATAATGTTCCACTACTGCTCCGCGAGTCGACCTCCGTTGTACTCAAAATATGAGCCAACGTAACGGTGACAAACTTGAATGTATTTCGTAGTTTTGCTGCATAATGTTCCACTACTGCCCCGCGAGTCGACCTCCGTTTTACTCAAAATATGAGCCAATGTAACGGTGACAAACTTGAATGTATTTCGTAGTTTTGCTGCATAATGTTCCACTACTGCTCCGCGAGTAGACCGCCGTTTTACACAAAATTTGGCTATGGATGGCAGAGAGAAAATAGTCCCTTTACCGCTGCAACTTATTAGGGCGATTATTTTTGTTCTCATTTCAAAATGCCAGTGTACGCTGGGGCCGGCTTGGGGTAATGCAAAAGTTACAGCGCGTGGCATGGTCTGAGAGAGCTGCTAATATTCTGGACGAAGCTCAAAAAAGCTGTGGTGCGGCACCATGAAGACGCACGTATATAAATAAGCTCATTATGCCATTTCATCAACACTATCCCTCATCCCTGCTCGATACTCATCAGAACTGCGCTGCCAGAAACAAATCTCAGAAATAAACGCAAATACACAAACAGTTCACGAATAGCAAATGAACTGCAGTTAATTTGTCGCGAACTGTTCGTGAACGATTCGCGAAGAATTTGCTTTTATTTCTGAGTGTGACTGTAAACTTCCGCAGCACGTACTTAACAATTAACGCCATTCTCATGTGTAACCACTCAAAACTACAACAAAATGCACTGTAACAGATAAAAAACATAAGCGAACTTGCCATGCGTATGAGATTTTCGGCATGCTGAAGTAGAGCGCCGGCTAAGATAAGGACCATGTTCGTACCGTCACCAACTTCTTGCTCCTGCATCGTCATCGCAAGGACAAGCATTTTTGCCGCTGGGTGTTGGACCTGCAGAAAAGTCACAATAACAAGAAATATATTTTTAGCGAGACAAATAACAACATAAAACTTTACCAACTCCAAAGAACATAAAACAAACTATAGCCTATACATGTACTGTCGTCATCGCTACAGAAAGGAGGGTTTTACCATGCGACGTTCCAGTCAGAACTGAGAAATATCTGCGGCAAAGAGTTTTTGGCCAGCGCCTTTCTGACCCGCAATTGTTCACAATTTTGCGAGGCTCCACTTAGTCAAGAATACCTTGTCAAATCGAAATCGCTTTTGCGAAAAAAACACCAAACCTATATGAATAATCAAACGGAAATGTGAAAATCCATCTACAAAGAACACGTACTGCTGACTTCGGGAACTTTGCGCAATGACTCTTGAAAGCAAAAATTAGACAAGGCGTATAATCTACTGGCTTCTCCAAATTGGTGGAGGGTGGGGCCCTGGCATTTTTCGGAGCCCATGGAAACCCCCCACCCAAATGGCATTAAAAAAATTGATAAAATGTTGCATAAAAACCCTTTGCGAAGTTAAAAATTCGGCTAATTTCAGCAAAAAAATGTTAAAAAGTTAGTATTAATTTCAATAAAGACATTCTTGCGACTTTAATGAGGTTATTAATTAAGAATTTTACCATTATCCTCAGAAAAAATATTAAATTTTGAAAATTTCGACCCCCAGTCCTCCCCCCTTCATGCCCCGTGGCAAAATTTTCAGCGAATAGATAGGCCAGGTCTGAACAGTGGCCCCTGCACAGTTCCGTGGGAGGGGTAGCTACACCCCAATTTTCCAAACCGTCATGTTTTGTAGCTTTTTTCACACTGAAATGATAAAGTAAGCCCAAAATTGAACTGTGCTGGCTCGTTGTTCGCTCACAACCAACTCGTGGGAAAATAAATTTCATAATTTGTTTTTTTGTTCGCTCGTTGCTCGATCGCTGGTATTACGACAGTAAATTATTGAAACTAGCACTGCAGGGCGTGCAAATTTATATTCTCATCTGAAAGATACCACTGATAGGTGCACAAACAAAAAGCAAACATAACAACGAAGTCCAGCTTTTTTACAATTATGATTTTCATAGCCAAACGTATTACCTTAATCATCTCAAGGTATTTTATGAAAACAAATGTCACAAATTGATGACTTTAATAAATGAAACCCAATCTGAAATTGAATATATATAACTTGTTCAGCATTTGAATCACGAACTGCAAAAGCTGCAGAATCATTTCGATGTTTATTAACTTGTAAAAGGTTGTGTTTGATATATATACCACATTGAAATATAAACTAAACCCATTGAAACCCTATAAAAATGCACAAAATATGCACGCTGTACTCTAGATAATCAAATAATTGTATTCAGTATACGGACAAAAATCTATAAAGACTATTTTTGAGGCCGTGCACTGAACTATTGAAGACCGGCTATTTTCTGGAAATCGGTTTCATTGACCCCAATCCATCCAATGAAAACGTATGAAAAAGCATAAAATACTCGTGCTAGAGTCTTGAAACGAACTTACTGTATTCAGACTTCGAAAATATCTGTATATAGCCCATTCACGATGCTCCGCACGCAATACATAGTTAGACAAATGAAAACGCACTACATTTTGGTAATCGGGTTTGTCGACCGAAAAATCCTTAAAATCCTATGAAAATGCATAATATAGTCAAGTTGGACTCTAGATTGCAAAACTATCGTATCCAGAGTGGCTGATAACCTAATAGGCACTCATTTTAAAGTAACACAAGTTATAGCAAGGCGAAATTTGAAAAATCGCTACTTCTGGCAGAGGGTCGACTAAACATATTCGGGCCGGCGGCAGTCCGTGGAGTGCTCCCACACAAAAGACATGTTTAAAATTTTAGAGCATGTAGATAAAGTTGTAGATCTTGATAAGCAGATTCTTAAAAAAGATACTGCGAAGCCTGTGTCGCGAGATATGGGCTGCGAAACACTGGTACCCTTATGGCCAGATTTCGCAAAAAAACTATTAAAAGCTTGTTTCTTGCCACTTTGTCCCGGGACATAAAATCGGGGCAGTTCGCGGCCAACCAAAGAGAACATTGTCATAGTTTTTGCTATTGGACAAAAAATTTGCCGAAATCCGGCCATCTGAAAATGAGTCGTAAATAACAGCCACAGACAAACAAATTTTTACGATATCGACATTCCGTAAGCGCGCTCAGTGGGAACTCCTCTCGCTTCTCCTGCTCCGTTTCAATCAATTCCGCGAACCATTTTTGGAAGAAAAAACCAGAGTTTACAAAACTAACCTCTAGTTCTTTGACGATTGTGGCAGCATCGTTGGTGACGAACAACTTTTCCAAATGATTAATCACCATTTTGTTCATGCCTGAAACTAATTGTGAATTTGATTAGTACCGGAAGTTTTTTAATCTGTTCTAGCTCACAGTTAACCGGAAACCGTTAGCAACCGTAAAAAAACTTGGGTAGGACAATTCGACATATACTTGTTTTCTATCGGTTGTATACTCGAAATTGCTTCATGTAGGCTCTGTTTCAATAATACCACACATGATTGTGCACACAAACACAGTTAAGAAAGACGAGAAACGTTGGATTTGGTCAACCTTAGTTACAATACGTTTCGTAGGAAATAACAAGTTCGACAAAACGCAAAGATGACGTACCGTTGGGTCCATATGCGGATTTAACCGAATTTGTAAACTCAGTACATGCGTCGATATTGCGAAGGCATGATTCTTCAACGCCACGGTAATACTAAAAATAATAAATAAAAAACACATTATACATAATTAAACCAACTTCCAGTACACACATACCAGGGAGTAACCGGAATTCCGGTTCCGGTTCCGGCGAAAATCCTGTTCCGGTTCCGGTTCCGGCAAAGGGCAAAAACCATACCGGAACCGGAATTCCGATTTAAAAATTTTGTTTGAATTTTTCCACGTTTTTTGCTTTATCCTGTAATCCAAACATATGTAATATATATTAATAATGATCAAAGTTCAATACAACCAAGCAAAAGAAAAGATTAACTAACCAATTTGCCGTGAAGAAAAAACGTAAAGCAGGGCACATAATTTGAGCAGGAATTTTTCATAATAACCTGCAGGAGTTTGTTAAATCAAAGCTAGATCGATGCGTGTAGCAGCTATTTTACACATCCAGAAGTCTGTGGGATACGTTTGAATTAAACCGGTCCAACTCGGTAACAGATTATGGCTTACGTAGAAGTACTTAGGATATGCTTGGCTAACATAAATTGCGTCAAGCACCCGCCAGCGCGCTTGTAAACTTGGTAAATCAGTCTAAATTGATAGAAACTGCTTTCTTGGCAATGAACTGTATTTATTGAAACTGTGCGAGAAGCATCACAATGTGTCTTATTTATAGCATTCTGATTAGAAAGTTATCATCATTATGATCTAACTGACGGGCACTGTTTGTCCAACGCTAGCCTAAACAGTGTCTCTGACCACTGATCAGAGAATTACCTTCTATCTATTATTTTTCTCTTAGAATCATATAAACCAATCCTATAGAAGAACATACAACAAACGTATGTGTAGTAAAGGGAGGCGACTGGAGAAAAGAGCGAAAGGCGTGGATTCCTTACGCTCCAAGCTTTGTAAACGTATTCGATTTGACGCATTATATGTAATGGTGTCTAGTGGAAGGCATTCTTTGCTCTGGGTGTCCAAAAACCGACATATTGATCGACAAATAAACATTATTAGCTTCCTTGGTCTCCTTAAAGTTTCAGAAAGGCAATAATGCCATCGCAATACATTAAGTTTAGTGTAAAAGTTATTTTTTTATTTTTCATACATTTTAGATCCACTATACCTTCATTTCTTCCATCATTTTTTAACAAAATATAAGTTTCGAAGACCAGGCTCCGGATCCGGTTTAAATGGACGGTTCCGGTTGCTGGTTCCGGTTCCGGTAAATTTTGGTTCCGGTTATTCCCTGACACATACTATATACACGGTATCAAAAAAAAAAATACATATTATAAGGTCTATTTTATTTAACAAAATCACGAATGAAGAAATACCCTTTGAAATGTCAAGATAAGGTCAACCCAGTCATTAAATGTATATACATTTCAAGAGCAGCAACATGTAACAAATATTTTTTCTGCCTGTGAGTGACAACCGCAAGCACGGATCCTGGGCGGCAGCGGGTTTCCAGTTGGGGGAGGATTTTGGCGGCTCCTCAGGTAGTGTAATTTGGGGTATCCCACATGTATTTTCAGGCCACACCAAAAATGATCATCCAAACAGAAACGGTTATAATAAAACTTAATATACATTACTACTTATATTTCTACTTGAAAATTTATCACAAAATTCAATGTAATATGGAGTGCGTACTTCAGAAGTAATTATTTTCAATGCTTCCACAATAAATATACTGCAAAAAATTATAAAAACGGTGTAAATGTTTGTGTAAAACAAAAAATATAGTTATAAACACCAAGTCGACCGGGGGATACAATTTTAACCCAGGTAAGCCGGGAAAGAATAACTAGGTATTTCCAATCACTCCAGGTTGGAGCAGGGGGACCCCAGCTGAAATTTTAGTCCTGGAGAGCCCAGCAATACGTAACTGAACGAAGAACTACATAAATCTATGTAGCCGGGAGATATGTAGATGAAACTTGAGAGATTGTAATATAAGGCAGCTATGCAAGTTTATTCTAAGCACAGGTAGTTTAAATCGACAGGATGGTCAATGAGCAAACTGGATGGACGGTATGTTCTGATCTAATACAGGTAAAAACATTTTCATTGTATAAACTTTGATGCAATATTTATGTTATTATTTGTCCAAGGGCTGATGCAAAGGAAGTCCTTTGACTTCGCATATTTTTCTAGCCCTACTATCATTATCTATCTATCTAAGGTACCCCGTACCCCTCAAGTGCCTCACCAGACCCGGTCAATCATACAAACAATAAGCACAGAATATACGAAATCAAGTATATCAACTTGAAATCAACATAATCACAAACAACTTAAATACAATATCTGTATCAACATGGTGGATCGTGATCGGCAAGATACTACTAGGTACCCAACCCGACCCGACCGACCAACAGCAAGTTTACAATTTATATGAGAGTAACCCAGGTCATGCAAGTTTTGCATGGCCTGTATAACAACGATCAGCAAGATGGGATATTAATAAAAGGTACTATCAAGGGTATAATCAAATTGATGGCAATACAATTATATGAAGGGATCAATGACTTGAGGATATGTCATATATATACAAATATGTCCCTTTATGGCAACTACCAACAGTATAGGTACAAAAGAATCAACACGGTCATGGTAAGGCAATTATATGCTTGAACAATGATACGGAACGAACATGTGCCTTTATGGCAAAAAATTAAATAACATTGTATGGTACGTAACAACAGTGATAATACAATAATCATGCAGTAAACTATATCTTGATAATCCTGATATACATACATACATATATATACGCATGGAAACGATGACCGTGCTGGTAAATGCATAAACGAAAGGTGTCGTACATAGCAACTCGAGACCGTGCAGTCCATGGTAAATGCATAAACGAAAGGTGTCGTACATAGCAACTCGAGACCGTGCAGTCTATGGTAAATGCATAAACGAAAGGTGTACATAGCAACTCGAGACCGTGCAGTCCATGGTAAATGCATAAACGAAAGGTGTCGTACATAGCAACTCGAGACCGTGCAGTCCATGGTAAATGCATAAACGAAAGGTACATAGCAACTCGAGATCTGCTATACGATGGGTTCCTTCGTACGAACAGGTCGATATGAGGGGCACAAGTAACACCATCGATTATGAAACTTTCTTGAGCTTGTACTGGCCGACTCGGGCTGATCTAATAATGTTATACAAAATTGCTCATGGATTGGTAGACGTTGAATTAACTCGGTTCTTTGTTATCAACCGACCATGTTTTTAAGTTATGCCCTCGATATATTTCAAAACGAAATGCTGCTCTTTTTTGCTTTGCGTATCTTGCCCTGACAATGTATGGAACGCCTTGCCATCACATGTAGCTTTTGCTCCAAATATCAAAACTTTCAAATACCAACTCCATGTCTGACATGTGCTGCCGGATCTTTGACGATTCCTTTGCTGTCGCGTTTTTGCTTTGTCCTTCCAGGATGAAACTTCACTCAATTCATGCACAGCCGACAGAAATCGGCCGGCCATTACCCGTCCTCAAATCAGCATCTAACAATTTCAACATTATGGACCTAATGACGATGGTGAGTCAGGTATCCATCTCCACGCTAAGATGCTATCTGCGGTGTAGTCGTACATAGTGCTGACAGTCTTCTTGGTATGCAAGTGTCAAGTCTTGTCGGGTGTTTCTCCACCGGGGTGTCTAACCGCTTGATCTTCGGCACTTTGACATTAATTATTCGAGCACACCATCTAACCTCCAGTTTTTTACCCATCCCGCCACATAGCAAGCTATTTGCTTTTACCCATTTGGGGGTTTATGATCGGGGATTTTTGCTGTTCGGGAAGTCAGCACTAAACTACAAATTTTGTCACGAGCTTAGTAATAATATTAACTGAAGTCGAAACTTGGTAACAGCGCGGTACGTCAAATAGTAGCGGTTGAGGTATGGTCAGTGAAAACTCCCTTTTATCACGTCAAATAGTAGCGGTTGAGGTATGGTCAATGAAAACTCCCTTTTATCACGTCATATAGCAGCGGTTCAGGTACGGTCAGTGAAAACTCACTTTTATCACGTCAAATAGTAGCGGTTGAGGTATGGTCAGTAAAAACTAGACCTTTTATCACGTCAAATAGTAGCGGTTACGGTGCGGTCAGTGAAAACTCCCTTTTGTCACGTCAAATAGTAGCGGTTGAGGTATGGTCAGTGAAAACTCCCTTCTATCACGTCAAATAGTAGCGGTTCAGGTACGGTCAGTGAAAACTCCCTTTTATCACGTCAAATAGTAGCGGTTACGGTGCGGTCAGTGAAAACTCCCGAGCAATACGTAACTGAACCAAGAATAACGA
>JASANE010020491.1:0-85443 GCA_030248225.1 Trileptium ribeirensis | reverse complement strand
TATTGTTGAAATGTGCAGTCATCTGGGTGCCATCCAACTTTTGAAGCACAACTTGAATGCTAGTCCACCACTTGATTCCTCGATACAGTTCTTGATTGATGAACTTCTCGAATAACAATCGAGACTGCTTGATAAATTCTGTGAGATCATCGATGCTATTATTGGGTACAATATAGTAACTTCGCAAGTACACCTTGAGCGCCTTCGTCCACTGAAGAAGTTTCATCGTATCGTTTTGATCAATTACCGTTGCTCGCTGCTCGCAGCTATCCCTTTTCGTGCTGACGACGCGTCGTTGCTTGGTTAACGCTTGATCCTTGTCACCATTATGTCGCTTGCTTCCTAATGCAACCAGATTGGTCATGGGTTGTTGTGCTGACGGTTTCGCGCCATGTAATTTGATGGTATGTCGCGAGAGATTATCTCTTCGACTGAACGTTACTCCACACCATTCACAGCTGAACGATCACCGAAGCGATTTGACTTCTTATGCCGAACCATGTGATCAGGACGAGTGAATTGAATTTTACATATATCACATACAAATGCCATTCTTTTTAAGGAATTATTCTATTATAGCTTTATTATAACTCTGAAATAGTAGATGCAACAATGTTAAAACACACACAAAATAGGAGTGGAAACACACCAGTTATATACTCACAGCTGATAACCCATTGATCTCATAACAGCATTTGTGATACCATTCTTTTTAAGACATTCTTAAAAAGACAAACGATTTAATTAATCTCGAATAGCACTTATTGCAGTTGACCGTCACTCTTTTTAAGAGATTCTTCAATAAATTCTTAGGGTGATGTTACATGACAGACTTTTTCCAACAACCGTTATAATTCAATGTCTTTGTGTGCCAATCTGGTAAAACTTTTATGAAATCTATTACAGTTAATCATTATCCCTTTTAAGGGATTTTACAATAAAGTCTTAAAAAGGGGCATTTTTTTGATTGTGAACACGCATAAAACCAATTTGGGTTGCATATAGTTTGCTAGCTATTATTATTAGCTATATACTTAAAACAACAGTATATCATGTAAATTATTAGCTACATAATCACATATTATTAGCTATGTAATTAGTTTAATATTGGTAGCAAAAATGAAAAGAGTGTACACGAAAGCCTACAGATATGTATTTTATTACTTTACGACCATTAGTAACAAGTTATTAGCTATGTAACCATAGTTTATTAGCTATGTAAACTGGCTTGACTTAAGTAGAACAAATGAAATCAGCGTAGTTAAAAACTTATGAATTCTAATTTTCATTACTTTACGACTATTAGTTACAAAGTTATTCTAATATAACTTATAAATTTTTAGCTATGTAATTATAACTTATTAGCTATGCAACTTAGCTTAATTTAAGCAGCACGAATGAAATCAACGTAGTTGAAAACCTCTAACTACTAATTTTTGTTACTTCGTAACTATTTGTTGAGAAGTTATTAGCTATGTAATTACAGGTTGTTAGCTATGCAACCTAGCTTAATTTAAATAGTATTACTAAAATCAGCGTTATGGAAAACCTATAAATACTAGTTTTCGTTACTTTACGACTATTATTAAAAAGTTATTATAAATTACTAGCTATGTAACCGTATTTTATTAGCTATGTAACTTAGCTTTGTCTAAATAGAAAAAATGAAACCAGCGTTGTTAAAAACTTATGGTTGTAAATTTTGGTGCCTTTCCGACTACTAGGTAAAAAGTTATAACTCTATCACTTGAAATTAGTAGCTATGTAACCAAGTAAACGAGATATAAGCTAACAACGTAAAAACGAATATTAGCAAAAACACAATAGGTTGCAAAATGGAAACTGGTCGTGTGTTCGGATGTGTCTTCTCTTTATATATAATTCTAAACCCCTACTCAAACAGAGGAAATATAAATAATTAATGTTAAACGCTAGTGCTTAAATATGTATCAAACTGTGAACAAGTAGAAATATATTATTTCTTGGTTCTACAATTTGGTTTGACCGTTCTGTATTCGTTTGCAAGAATACTAAACCAGACTACATAACATTTATTATTAATCAAATAAGTAGCATATATTTATATGTTTATTAAACGTTTTTATATATAAATATGTAAACGAGTAAAACATATTTTAATATTTATATATATAAATTTCATGCATTATATATGTATTATACACATAAAATGTCCCATAATGTATACATATGCGTGTATTATAGCAATACAGGTGTTATAGATGTTTTTTATAGCTATAGAGGTTTGTCCTTCGAAACAATCACGTTAATATATGTATATACCACATATATAATCAAGCCGTTGGTACGGCCGAAACGTTTTAAGGCCAGCCGGGCATAATTTCAACCATAATTATCACCAATCTCCACCTCCACGTATGTGGAGGGGGAAACCAACTTGACTTCAGAAACTGGGAGGAGGGAGGGGGGGTAAATCCGCCATTTTATATCTACTGAGGGGCTATCAGATATTCTGGCGAGCTTAATATAATAAACTTTACATGTGAGAGATAATTGGAGACATGTTTTTGATCTTCTGAGAATAACGGTAACATTGCTATTAGTAGATTGTTGCTACATTGGTGATTTTCTTTGGATTTCAACGGTACTATGGAAAGTGAATTTTTTGGAGCTACGAAATAGTAACTACGCGTGCAGACTACTAGCTACGCTCGCCGTGTTTTCACTTGCCGTGTGACTTACTAATATAGCAGTTAGTAATTTAGACATACGAAAGTATGACTGTATGTGATATGTTGTACCATGAAAAACGATAAAACGGTACATTAGATGTAAATACTACTTGTGAAAATAAACATCAGTTAGTAAAGTTGGACTACCGTCAAAAAGTTTTTTATCGAATAGAAATGTAACAAGAACAACCACAAAGTGATTCATTTAGTTACAAATAACTGTACTCGCAAACTTTTCAGGACTTTAATAGCAAGCGAGTTCTATTCGACCAATGTCTAATCATAAAACCTTACAGTTTTCTAGATATTATTGTACAAGAACACATAATAATGTGTGGGACTAGTTCTTACTGAAATGTATTGTACAATTCTATTTAGGGTGTTAACGTCCTGTCAAAAAAGACTCCGTTCAGTCGCGATGAGCGCCTCGGATGGTTGACATTTTGTCCGACTAATTTGGGTACGACAGTTCGGGCATCAGTTCATATACGCTTGCCGCTGGTTTCCGCAACCAAAGAATTTAAACGGGTCAGCGACAAAATGGGCCTTCAAATCAGAGGTTAGTATACCAAAACAGTTTATGGTCTTATTGACAGTCTGGCGCACTTTCTAGTAGGAAATTAATTTTTCCGGGTATTATTTATACTCGTACTTAATAGGCAAAGTATTCAAAGTAATATATATTAAGCAAATAAACCTCAAATCAGTTTTAATACAGTTGTATAAGCCGATCCAAATATTTTCTAGTAGGAAATTAATTTTTCCGGGTATTATTTATTGTATTCAAAAGTAATATATATTAACCAAATAAACCTCAATTCAGTTTTAATACAGTTGTATAAGCCGATTCAAATATTTTCTAGTAGGAAATTAATTTTTCCGGGTATTATTTATACTCGTACTTAATAGGCAAAGTATTCAAAGTAATATATATTACGCAAATAAACCTCACATCAGTTTGAATACAGTTGTATAAGCCGATTCAAATACCCATTGTATATATCATGAGTGTCCAACATATATCTATGTCAAAGACCCCCGAACAAGCCATATCCCCCTTAATGCCCAGCAACCGTCCCTGGGCGCCCAAAAAGCGTGGCGGGGAATTTTTTTGCAATTTAAGCAAAATTACAAGATTATGAGGAAAATTGGAAAAAAGCTGGAAAAATTACGAAGAAAATTTTGGGCATGGGGAAAATTATTGATTACTCTCCTGCCCTAGCGCCATCCCGCCTAAGGAGCCACCGACCCCCTAAGCCGAAGGATCTTGACCAGCTAAGATATATATTTGTACATACCAATTTTTGTTATTTTAGTTATATGAGTTTAGCATAAAACTGTACAACTGTATCCAGTGGCATCGCCAAAGAGATGCTTGGTTGACGACAACCGCCCTTTTACTGACGAACGTGAAAAAATTAACTGATGGATATTAAATAAAATCAAACTAAATGACCTGACCTCTACATTTATACTCCACTTTGGAAGAGCTCGTGATGCCATTAACTGCTTCCAAAATTGGCTCTTGTGTTACATATATTAAGCTACAACCGACAGAATTAAAGCTGCGGACGAAAGCCTATATATGATCATACTGCCAAAGGCTTAGTATGGGGATTAGAAGAGCTCCCCCACATTATATATTATTAGAAATAATCTACAGCATGCAGTGGTGTAGCGTCAGGGGGGCACGGGGGGTCGTGGCCCCCACTTTTTAAGACATTTGAAAAAAACCACATCCACCAGACCGAATTCCAGACGTGAAATTTTACTGCACGAGCCGAATTCATACTACACTTTGCAATACTGTTTCAGTAATTATTAGTGCATTCAGTGTTAGTAATTATCAGTATTGAATTATTAACATTACTTATATAAAACTTGTCCTGTTCACGATTATTTCTTGGAATTACCGATTTGGTACCTCATGGATCGGTTTGTAATTAAGCGGCCGCGTACTGCCGATATTGAATCAGACCCCTTTCTGCTTCGGCGGAAAGCGACGAACCGTCCACCAGTGCTTCAACCTTGTACAGATTTATCGAGGGCTCAGCAAAACGCCATTCGGTCTTCAAATCGATTATGCAAAAGTCTTGTAGCCAACACGTAACATTGAAATTACCGTGCCCAACTCGGTGGTCCCAGAAATATGTGTCTCTCTCAACTGTCCACAAATTTCTACCTCAGATAATACAAACGCTGGAACAAATATCCGAAGGGGTATCTACGGTTGGGGCAGAAGCTCATCAACTTCTCCGTTGCGCCCGGCGTTTCGATTTAATTTTTGCAATTGCTGTTTTACGTAGAAACTTAGCACCTTGCAACATACTGGCAAAGGAATTGCAATCGGTATCCTTGGACATTTCTACGGTTCTTTTCAAGGCCTCAGCCGTGATTAAAACTGTAGGAAACTGGCAAACTGAGGCGGCATTTGCGGAATTGTGGAAAAATTGTGAAAAAAATGTTGGAGAATTACCCGGCCAATTTGATCCTCCCGAAGCGCCGAGAAAACGAAAAGCCCCAGCACGGTACGAGGGAACAGGTGAAGCTGCCAAATTCGATGTTCAAACTTACTTTCGGGTCAACGTTTACTTTCCTGCAATTGATTTGGCTATCGGCACGTTGACAGATCGATTCAACGAGAACGAATACAGTATTATTAACAAACTTTATAAACTGCTGGTTCATCGCACTGCTAAGCAGTGACGTTGTCGATATAGCTACCTTCTACAAGATGTAACCCGAGTTTCAGTCTGAATATGAAATATATAAAAATTACGATTTGCAAATCAGAAACTGGGACCTGGTGACATTTGCGGAGGAATTCCGGAAATCGGGTCTACATACGCTTCTTCCATGTATTTGGCGCGCAATGGAGATAGCCGTTTCTATTCCCGTCTCCACCGCTTCAGCTAAACAGTCATTTTCGGAGATCCGACGATTGAAATCTTATTTGCGCGCAACTATGGGTCAACTACTACTTGGCAATCTTGCACAGCTCAACATTGAATCGCAGGCTACCGAGAATTTGCAGAAGACCGAAAACATTGAAAATATGATTAATATTTTCTCGCAGAAAAGCCATCGAAGAATGCTTTTTAATTAAGGTACATTTATTTTCTCATGCTACATTTAACAGTCAGTTACTTTAAAATTCCCGCGGTTGACGGGTTAGCCCCTGATTTGTATCATCCGTGCCCCCCCCACTTTTCGAAGTCACGCTACGCCTATGAGAGCATGCATAGTGCAGTTTAGCCTATAGACACGTGCAACACAAGCAACATGTTTGATTAGGTCGCTACTGGGTCAATGTTGACTTTAATTTACCCTCATTAACGTACTGGCGCCAATAATGTCAATTTTATACAGTTACAGTTTTATTACTCAGGCGTTTATATATGTCATGCCCATAAAACAACAACCCGGACTACACAGCATTGCCGCTAACAAATGGCTTTGTTTTTGAACGCGGTTAATGTTCGAAGTCGTATTACATACATATCTCATAATCATAGCGATGCTACGATGCCACAGTTTATGTTTAGTACTGAGATAGTTGCACCAATAGACCATAATAAATTTTAGCAGAAGAATATGCCGCTCTGTCATGCTCGTGTACTTTACTTTATCTGATTGCTTGACCATTTTTAACTTACCCGCCACCCTAAGGATTGCAGGGGGACTTTCTAAAAGCCTCCGTTATCGACCGGCCCGAAGGTTTTTTGAGTGTTATCTACTCCTGGGTTTTCACTACCCTCTCCCAAAGGAACACATGGAGTATTTGGCATTTTCCAAACATCCTAGTGGTAGTCAATGCTTCCAATGAACCTAGCAAACAAGGGATGGAGGAAACACTTCTCAAAAGGCCTTGGACCTGGTTGATACCCCATAGAGCGTACACTTATTTAGGTTGTTTTGAGGTATCGACCAATCTATGGTTTTGCAGACCAGAGTTTCCACTACCACCTCTCCCTAAGGAACACATAGAATACTCGGCGCTTTACAAACGTCCTAGGGGTAGCCAATACTGCCAAAGAATCTAGCGTATTGCAAATACCCTAAAAAGAACAATCGGTGTACCTCTTCCTACAGGCTTTTGGGGGAAGGGTTGGCCGAAAAACGACCACGTTATTGGATAAGGTAAGGAACTTGAGTACCAGAACAAGTGCCATAGTCTTCTGCAAAATTTTCGAAATACATGACTTGTTAGCATGACTTGATAAATATCTCGGTTGCAAACCCTAATGAACAAAAGATTTTATGACCGAAAATCTTTCGCTTTCATATTTAAGGAAAAACATTAAATAAATAAAGGAACTATATACGCTACTCAGGCCTGTATACTACAGCTTGGAAGGCCGATGTACACCATGGCGAAGCTGGTACAAGCTTAGATTGGGTTAAAATAGAATTGATGGACTGTTTAGCTTCTACATTTGCGGTAGGTATTATAGCAATGACATCCATGGTTAATGTGGTAATTGACGTTTTCAGTTCGCAAAACCTCCATTACACATCTGGTACTGTGTTTACGTTTTACAAAAATATATTGTCGATGTCCTGTATCAACAATGGTATTTACCAGGCGAAGTAAATAAATTAAGAATGGAGACCAAAATTTTGCGAGAGAGTCCATATACAAACCAAGGAGAGCGCTTTCGTACAACATAAAATGTTGTGTAATGAATAAATGTTGACAAAACAACACACAAAATCTAACCTGTCATGCGCTATAAACTGGTGTTTTGCACCAGCCAGTCAACGGTAGGCAGCTATTGGCCGTCCTGTCAGCGCGGCCGTATGCTAATGAGCGCGTGGGATTTAATAATTAAATATGAGCAATTTCATTTATGATCAACACCTAAAAATTTATAATTTAGGTAAAGAAAACGTCAGAAAAAGTTTTGAAAATTAAATTTAATACGAGCAATTAAGATTTCATTTATAATCAACACCTAGAAATTTATAATTCAGAGAACATTTTTAAAATTTATTTAAATTTGGAAACGTCCACAGTACTGTTACACAACTGCTGGAAAGGTCGTCTGCCAACCAGTGCCCAGCACTGCTGGTAATTTTTAGTGTCGGAAAAGTCTATAAAGCTATTCAAGCATTGTTGAAACCATTGGTCCCAGCGAAGCATTTATTTTCTATCGGTATTTGTAGTGATCACACAAATAATACTCACAGCTAGCGAAACCTCTATTCGCCAGTTAGAATATGATCACAACATACTAACCGTTTCAAGAGGGCCCATGGTAGAGCGGATAGCACGTCTACTGCGCACGCGGAAGGGCCGGTGCTCAATTCCCGGTGGACCGTCTTTAAATTGCTTTATTTATTTAATGTTCCTTTAATTATTTAATGTTTTTTCTTAAAAATGCCAGTGAAAGATTTTCGGTCATAAAACCTCTTGTTCATTACGGTTTGCAATCGAGATATTTATCAAGTCATGCTAATAAGAGTGCATTATTAAAATTTTGCAGAATACTATGACACTAGGTCTGGTACTCAAATTCTTTACTTTATGCAATAACATGGTCGTTTTCGGCCAATCCTCCCCCAACATTCTCTAAGTAGAGGTATCCCCAATGTTCTATTTTGGCTATTTGCAACCAGCTAGATTCTTGGAAGTATTGGCTAACCCTAGTATGTTTGGGAAGCACCGAGTACTTCATGTGTTCCTTGGTGCCTGGTCTTCCACAAAAACCTTAGGGATGGTCGATACCCCAAAATGAACTAGATTAGTGTAGGTCCTTTTGGGGTATCGACCACACCCAAGGTCTTTTGGGCAGTATTATCTGCCCGGGGTTTCTACTAACCCCTATTTTGGGGTTTGAAGCTCAATGATTATATGTGTGATTATTGAATATCTCTGAGCTCGGACCAATGTCGAGCAATATTATTTTCTTATTCAGGAATACATGGCGAACATTCCGAAAGTGAAGGAGGAGTGTACGATATATCTAACAAAGCTCGGTTGGGACTTACTGAGTTTGATGCTGTCAAGCAGATGTACGACGGAGTGAAAAAATTAATCGAAATGGAAAAGGAATTGGAAGATAAAAAATAAATAACTAGTCAGACAACATGAAAGCATTTTAATTTTTGAGCTTTCCGGAACGCATGTTCTACAACCTATCCTTATGTCACCTGCAACGACGGCTAAGAAAAAATGTTGCACAGAAAGCAAGGACGTTATCTTTGTTTGTAACACTTAAACGTACAAAGTTCCAAGAATGTTTGCAGGCTGATACTCATATAGCATATCCAATTTGCAAACAAATTAGCGGAAAACATAATATTTCTACATCTCTTTAGGAGTGGAAGTAATAGTACTTGAAATAAAAATAAAATAAATAAAATTTCAAATAAAGGTAACGGCAAAAAGCAACATTCATTCTGTAGATAACTAGACAGACTGTTATGTCATAAGTAAATCCTATTCTATTTTGCATTTATAAATATATATATTCTAATCGCATAGGTCTAAAAATTCTTATGTCTCGCGAAATTTGGATTTTAATGCTGCTTAAAAACGAAACAAAAATCAACAACAAAGTGCAAACCCAGAATACTAGATCCTAATGCGTAGCTATGAGATCAAATTGCCAATATATTAACCACTACATAATCGAGAGACGAAAACAATTCGTTTGGACCGTCGTCTCGCACCCTCAGCATTGGCGTGGCCTAACGTAGTAAAAGACTAAGCCAGAGAGCTATATCTGTGCTACAAAATATTATATAGATTTTTGGTGTATGAAGCTGTGTCGTGGGTTTACTACAAATATTGTTTTTCTTGACACAATGACACTAAAAGCCTAACGGTAGTTCGGAATGGCGTAATTTATCAAATTTTGTATTTTTTACGTTGCATGTGCAGTAATTTTATTTATTTATAAATACATTGTAGGCTTTAAAATCAGTTTTTGCTGGAAGAATGTACAAATAAATGTCTATACTATTTATAAGGATAGCTATAAATAACGTGTCAGACGAAACAGAGTTTTCCTTACCTATGTGCTACGGCACGAGAGTTACATTTGCTGTTTCTTGGCTTGCACGGGCGCAAAAGCCGGGGAATTTGTGGCGCGTATCTCAACGAAATACGGCTGAGCCAGGTCTGTATATATAGGACTGGCAAGTAAATCTCTCAAGAAAAACACAGTACACTTAAGAAGTTAACCAATCAACCTATATGTACATATAATTACGTCTGCGGCAATGTACGTCGTCCCCCACCACCCCCTTCCAGGAAATTTGCCAAGTTGTCTAATCACGCAGGTACATATGTCTGGCATTTCCACATAAGTCTGCCAAAGTGGTCGGTCATATAAAATAACCGCAGCCAGTGGTTTCCAATATTTGAGCCATGGTATACAGATGCGAGGCGTGACGGATGAGTTTAGGAATCGAGCATGGAGCAGTCATAACGAAGCTTAGTCGGTTATTCATTTGGACGAAATCATATCTCAATTGGAACAACTAAAACGTAACAGGCAGTAAAAACGCTGCCGAGAAATATTCGATTGTTGCGACATTAAACTGAATTGAAACATTTGGTTATTACAATGATACGGAAGCAATTATAGACTATTACATAATATAACGCAGACGAAGCTGGCATAAAAAGTACTTGCTACCATCAGTGTTCACGCATAACTGAAACAGCTGTAACATCAATTCGTGGTGACATTATAAGATTAGCAACGCAATTTAACACACCTGTCATTGCACTAGGACGTATTCCAGACGATTAATCAACAGAAAAAATCTGAGTTGAACAGCACAAATGCAGATTGAGCCGCGTATTACAAGTTAAAAAATCCAAATAATAACATGCCCACTGAATTTTATTTACCTCGCATTCGTCGTTCGACCGCGATAGAATTTATTTTTAAAATACATAGCAACCGTGATCGCAGAGATATTGGAACATGTTTTTCCATCTCGTAAATCAAATTCTAAGAAAACAATTTGACTACCGAATTCTGTTGACACACGCAGCATACATAAGCTTCCCATATGAAGAAGAATGGTTGAATGGCTTTTACGATAGGATACAATAGCAGCAACTGATACTAATCGTGCAACAGTTCTTTGCTTTGAATTAGTGCAATCGCTGCAAAACCTTAACTCGCGTACTTTAAAGCTATATTTTTTCTCCCACCCACTAGACCATGTGAAATGGGCGACACGATACTAAATGAAGTAACGACTGAACTGCAAACTACTACAATTTCCCACCGGAGCACGCCAAAAATTTGGTTATAATGCAAATAAAATTACAAGTCACGTGCGTTGTGCATGGCACCTGTATCACATGAAAATTACATACCAGCATTCGAAGCTCATTGTTAGATGCTGGAAAATTAATAAAGTGCCAAATAATGTTACTTCGGCAATTCGTAAATTAGGTGGAACAACAATTTTTGAACACCATGAGGACAATACGTTATGACCGCTTTAAATGGAGTCATCGATGAATTTACGGTAGAAATTTTGAATATACAGTGTAAACAAACCAATACCATAACTGGAAATTTTATTACGCGAGTGGTAGAAAGGATAATGTTTGCATTAGAAATTTGGAATACAGCATAAGCACGCTTCTTGCTGATACTGTAATTGGTTTAGCAGTCACAATATGTGCTACATGAACCTACACAAAACCAATATACGTCTATAATGGAGACATATAGTAGAGTCCATCAAACAATGGCAAAAATGACGATAATCTGCAATATCATGAACATCTCCATGCGCCAATGTACTTCTGAACGCAGATGTGACGTCAGTGATGTACATGACAATGTTAAAACTAGCGGTGTATGGTTGGATACATGTATAGTAGATGTCATCAACCAGGTAAGGAATATTGAGGTCCCTGGATATAACATGCCACAAATACAGTTAGACGAAGAAGACGAGACCGTGGCTGAGAGACCAATTGTTTTGGATGATTTGTTATACTGCGAAAGATCGTTGAATGCAGGAGTCGTTGTCAACATGCGGACCCAAATGAAATAATCGAATGGTTAGGCGAAAGTGATTAAAACATCACTGCTGTTCCAGATAGTCGTAGGCGGAGGCTACGAAAACTTTGAGACACAAGCTGAGCAGTGTTGAAATAGCTGCAATATCGTCTGGTGATATTATTAAACCTTTATATGGCACTGATATATTAATAAAGACCCTTGACGAAAGTATAACAAAAGCATTCTGCAGGTATGTAAGTAACGAGCTTGACTAGTTTCAAACATTTCCATACCTTCGTATGTAACATATTAACTACTTTATTGACCATGGCGTTTTGCATAATTAAATGATTACAAACAATTCAGCTAATTGTGATTATAATGCTTATACCATACCATAAAGTGAATATGACAAATGTGCAGTCCATACGGCAGTCTTATAAACCCGAACGACGAACCTAGGTGAAAGCCCTATATCGTATCTTGCTACATCGGCTTTCCATAAGAAACATAACAAACATATTCGGCGACAAGGAAAAGCATAAGTTATGTTCAATTATGGAATTCTGTTTCTAGTTAGTTTTTGCCACTTTACTTTGTTAACATGTAAATTCCGTTGTTATAAAATTCATCCGCGTTTTTATTGCTTCACTCATGGTTACTCGCACTTAATTTGTAAATGCCTAGTGGGACACTGAATAAAAATGTCACACTATGCACTTACCAGTATGTCACAGTCTGTATTAAACATTCTAGGCTACTGTTGTGAAAGTGCCGGTTTTCAAGTCAAACGGGGCCGGCATTAGACTGGTCGGTCAAACTTCTGGTTGGAAGACAGCTAACGGCAGACAGACAGTTAAACAGCCAAACTAGGGCAATAGGCGGCTGACTGCTAAGACTGCGATGTTTCTTTAATTTCCGTAAATGCAAGTTCACCATTTATTCGAAAATTTGTGCATTTTGCATATTAGGCTTTTACACAGGCACAATGCAGTCGCTAAGGTATTGAATCTAAGGCACGTATGCAGATTATATATATGTTATCCAGCAACGCAGATCCAGATTAGCAACGCAGATCAACGCACTGGGACGTACTCCAGACGATAAATCAACAGACAAAATCAGGATTGAACACCATAAATGCAGATTTAATGCGTATTACAGGTTTAAAAATCCAGACACTATATGCCCGTTGAATTATATTCTCCTCGTATTAGACGTTCCACCGAGATAGAATTTTTTTAAAATACATAGTAACCGTGATTGTAAATATAATGCGACATTTTTCTTTCAGTCTCCTGAATTAAAATTTAAGAAAACAATTTGATAACCAAATGCTGGTGATACACGTAGTGTACACTAGCCATCTATCTTTATAACAATAGGTGCAATGACTTCTACAACGGCAGTATACAATAGCAGCAACTGATATAGTCGTACAACAGTTGGCTGCTGTGAATTCGTGCAGTCGCAGCAAAACGTTAACTGGTGCACTTTAAACCTATGTTATTTATCTCCAGCCTACTAGACCATGTGGTAAGAGCGACACGACGATTAAAGAAAGTAATGACTGGATGGCAAAATTACAACATTCTCAGCCTAAGCACACCAAAAATTTCGTTATAATGCTGAAAAATTACAAGACACGCGCGTCTTTCATGGCACCTGTATCAATTGAAAATTATATACCAACATTCGAAGGTTATATCGATGTTAGAAAATTAATAAACCGTCAATTCGTAAATTAGGTAGAACAAGGATCTTTGGTCACCAAGAAAACAAGACATTATGATTGCTTTACATGGAATCATCGATGAATTTACGGTAAAAAGTTTTGAATATACAGTGTAAACTAACCCATACAATAACTATAAATTTTACTGCCACGAGTGGTAGAAAAGATAATATTGGAATTGGAAATTTGGAATGCAGTATATGCACGCTGCTTACTCATGCAGTAGTGGTTTAGCAATCACACTACGTGCCACCCGAACCTGAACAAAACGTTTCCAATGTACGTCTTTATTGGAAACATAGACTCAAATCAAACAATGGCAGAAATTGCGACAATCTGCCTACAATATCATGAACAACACTTCCTTCATAGCCCGGCGCCGACGCACTTTTGAACGCTAACCACTGATGTCAATGATGTACACGACTGTGTTTACACTAGCAGTCTATGGTTGGATGCATGTATAGTAGATATCATCTACCAGCTAAGGAATAATGAGATCTCTAAATATGACGTGCCACAAAAAGAGGAAGACAAACAAAACAACACCGTGGCTGAAAGACAAATTTGTTTTGGATGATTTGGTAAACTGCGAAAGATTGGTGAATGCAGGAAACGTTGTCTTTGATGATCAGCAAGATCCAGAAAACGAACATGCAGATCTAAATGAAATAATGGAATGGTTAGGTGAAAACGCTTAAAACATATCTGCTGTCCCAGATAGTCGTAGGCGTCCATGACTTAAGGGAACACCATTCAGGTCAACAAAAACTTTCAGACTCAAGCTGAGAAGTGTTGAAATGACTGCATTATCGTCTGGTGAAATTATAAAGCCTTTATATGGCATTGATATCTTAACAGTGACAGTAGACGAAGATATAACGAACGCATTCTGTGGGTGTGATGTATGTAACGAGCCTGAGCAGTTTCAAAAATTCACCACATCTTCGTGTGCAACATATAAATGGCACTGTTGGTCATGGCGTTTTGCCCAATCAAATGATATGAAACAATCCAGCTAATTGTGATTATAATGCCCATCCCATACCATAGAGTGAACATGACATTTACGCAGTCCATACGACAGTCTTATAAACCCGAACGATGAACCTAGGTGAAAGCCCTATATCTTTATCTTGCTACATCGGCTTTCCATACGAACATAACACATTCGGCGACAAGAAAAAGCATAAGTGATATCCATATATGGAATTCTATTTATGCAAGAGTTAACTTAAGATGCGCGCCAAACATCCTCTTTTGACAGCATGAACAAAACGTTGTTAGCGAACAAAACTTTGATTTCAATAGCCGTATCCAATTTCGATTTGATGCATATTAGTTTAATAATAAACATATTTTTACATACTTAAATATGACTTAGACAGTACTTACACAGCAGAAAGTCGTTACATGTAGGTTATTGGATATTGCATCAAAAACTTTCTGTGGTTTGGCGTAATTCACTTGCCATACGGCAGTCAACCATAGCTGTCTGCCCAGAGCTTTAACCATCAGCGGGCTTCTAACGGCTGGCCGATCGCTTAACAATCCTTGCAGGTCGGCCAATGGCGTAAAGCGGCCGCGGTTTTCATGGTCGCTGTTCAACACTATTTCAAACATGTTTTTCTATTTTCCGTAAATTTTCGGTAAACTTTGGTAAACCATCGGTAAAACTCGAATCCGTTGTTAAACAAAAACCTTTGTCTGTTTAATAATCTGTATCACCTATTTCGGCGCAAATTATCGCAGCCGATTTGCGTTACATGAGTTCAAATGCGTAACTTACCCTAACTTGATCTTAGAAAATAGTGAAAGTTGGACAGCTTAAACTCAAAGCAAACCAAAATCTTCTTACTACCGTATCCGCTAATTTCACAACAGTATTTACAGCTTATTCTTATGTTTGGTTCGGTGATAGTAGTTTTTTTACAGTCGGGTATTACATTATTTCCTTAGATTATATTATGTCCTTAGATACCCTCATTTAATGGCATAATAAAATTTTGGCATTAACTAGTATGTTTTCTTACTTACATGCAATTTTGCGCAGGAGTCAATGATAAATTTTTGTAGAAGAGAATGTAGAAGAGTACTTTGGCTTATCTGTTGATGTGGTTGATTTTCAGCTTACCCTGAAAAATTGCAGACAGTAGCCTTCCGCGGTTATCTGTGATGTATCAGCTACAGCCACATGTTAATTCGTGGTTCAAACTATCAGTCAACAACCAATGAGATTAGAGTAATAATAGCAACGATTATTTTAAGCTCCTATTGTTATTTTAATCTCATTGGCAATTGGCCCTTCATCAAGCACCTTAGAAGTAGCTGATACATTTTCCAGAATAAACCTGAAGGTACACCGAGCAATTTTTGGATACAGTTGAATCAGTTGTGATATTTCGAGATAATTTTTGTTTGAAAAATTTTAAATACTTCGGATGCATTCGTTTACAAGTTAGGTGTGAATGGTATATTTCATTTTTCTTGACAAAAAACCTTGTATTGGAAGTTATTGGATTTCTAGAGTATTATTCATGCGATGATTTAACATTTAATTGCCAGTTGGTTGGCTTATCACCAATCACCTATTCACGTACCGGAAAATGTGTATATTTTCGGAATAGTCGCCGTAAATTTCGATCTGTTTAAATTTGCTAATAGTCGATTAAATCATATTATACTCATCAATTAATAGTTGCAAAATGTCAGCTAGATGCTAAATATCCTACACTTTGACTATATAAGACGTCGATGCACAATTCTAAACACTGTTCATTACTATTTCTGTGTTCAACTGGGATACGTTTTTACGTCATACATTCACAGGTACGTAGCAACGAAAATGTTCTAAACTATTCTCTCTCTGTCGATGGACAATTGACGCAAAATTTATTTTATTTCTAAATATTTATTTTTGTGCATATAATTACGTTTTTAGAATTTTGGTGTACGTTCTTTTGGATTCAGATTACAAGATTTCTCATATACCTCGCCCTTTCTTTCTGTGTCGTGACAAAGATGAAAAAAATGGACCATCGAAACGCCTTGACCCTAGTTAGTTACGCCCTTGACTACAGTATTCTTCATATTTGAGAACTAATTGGTCACTTTACGATCTGTAGTTAGCACAAGGCTAATTCTTTATAGAACCTGGGTAGCGTGGTCGCAACTTTGCGTGCTACTCGAATATTTCGGTTCGAATATTACTTTGTTTTTGATAAGCGAAATATTCTTTGGGACAATTGAGTTCATTAAACGGCGTAGGGATACACGCCGTTGAGACGAAATCAGCAGATTTTGTATACTTTGCGCTCACACATATCAGCTTTCAGTGAGGTTTCTCCATGGGTCGCATTGATATAACATATTAATACAAGTTTATTGTGGAAGCTTGAAACAAATGGTCGAAACATTTGCCGGTTATGGCTTGTAACCCTAGATTTTAAAAAAGCTACAATTCCAAAAGGTGGTTTTGGCGTCCTCATTCTCTTCTGAAAATAGCTGATGGCTGATATCAATAGTACAGATATACTTTCTACCTAGACAACGCGCAGTGTAGACCCGTAAACCCACTTTTCATCAGGTCACGTGCACTGCAAATCCCTAAGCAAAGTCGGCATTGCCAGTTCCGAACAACAATCAATCTAAAACAATTTGCGCAAACAGCTACAAGTATCGCAGGATGCAGGCAATAACTGCTAACAGAATCAGTACTGTTCTACTGCTGCTTCCCATTGGAAAGGTTAACCGCTAAACCCATAAACGAAAAATACCTAGCCACATCTGGTAGCCCGTTCCGGAATTATAGTCAATAATCATAGTAGGACAGAAAGATTATTGATATACTAGATGCTTTGCTCATGTCGTTGGGTTAGCAATATAAAGTTTTAATTTTACTTAGATATACATCGAAGTTTCGGTGGATCTTAGTGTAATAAATATATACTTAGTAGTTTGTATTGTTTTCATGTTTAAAATTCAGGATAGTTATGGCCTAAATAGGTTTTGCCGACCTCCGCAATTCCTCCTGGAAAGCGCTTACACTGCTTACAGCCACAAAAAGTAGGTCCAGCCGTAGATGCTTGCATATTATCTTACGTATCTGTTGACTTAAAATTGGAGATTTAACTCTTTAGTTGTATAGTGATAGTTTGTATAGTTGATTTAACTCTTTAGAGTTGTACGCATGATAACGTAGCTTATATGTGTCCTACACAATATTAAATGCACTGTGAAATGTATTTAATTTAGTGCTCCCGTGCTCCAGTCTATGTATGATTCCTTGATGGTGTCTAACCTTGCCTGCAACATGACATAACATGCCTGATATTCATATTTAAGTTCAATTTTGCCTAATTAATGTATAGTACTGCTTAGGGCAAACCTGACGGCAAATAGCAACTTGTCTTGTCTCCAACGTGTATTGTTTAAAAACTGGACACGATTATTTGTTATGTACATATATAACAATAGTATTATCAGCACATTTGGAAAACCCGAAGCTTTAAGCCTTTGAGCAACGTGCTCAAAAAAAGGAAATATATACATCGCTACCTGTGCTTGCAGTGTTAATACTAACGAAGGAGCTGGTAGCTAAGCTACAAAGGTCGAATAAAAATAAACAACAGCCCTAGGGGCAAAATAGAAAAAACACAAGTTTGTGGTGCAAAAAGTCTCCACTTAAACAAGCAATTCTAAACAAATTTAACTCCTAAATAACCAATTGCTAACAAGATATATTTGCAAGCTACAGTGATTACACGTTAAAAGAAGCAAATTTTATTGCAATTGGCAAATCCAGGCGACGTCACCTACAATGGCGGAAGTTAAACCGAATGTTGACAGTAATAGACATATTATACTCTGCTTTGGCTTAAATTCAACCCTATTAGCCATAGCTTCTAAGCTACAGTAAGGTTTAAAAAATTACAATTTAACATATAAAATAAATAAAAATAGCTCAACATTTTAATATTGTGCTTTATATATAAGCTTACTATGCCTGTTGTGACATAGTATGCTGCCGCTTACTAAAAGTACCACATATGCATGTTATATATATTTTTTATTTTTTTATGTATTATATGTTTTCTAGTATTTCAGGTATTTCCGCATCTTTGTGCTAGAGACAGGGCGGCCCGCATCCAGGTTGAGCTTCGCTTGACTGTTTTCCTTTTAAAGAATACCGTGTCAACCGGTCCACTTCGATTTTATATCGGAGACCCCGTGCATGTCGGATATTTGGTCTGTATAACTTAAGGTCAAATGCCATGCCCAAGTTTTCAGAAAAAATCAATTTCGACACCGATGATCAATTACTGCCTTTAGCGATCAAAATCCGGCATACTTATGAGTTCTACTGAAATTTCCCAGCAGTTTAAGTATTTGTGTGCAAAAACTTTAACGTTAAGGCCATTTGCCCAAATTTGTTCGGAAAACATTTCAACCAACATTTATGCGTGCAAGGTACAAAACCCTGCTGTAACATGTTTTGGATAGATCTTTAAGGTTTTCGCCACGTTTTTTATGAAGTTAGGTGTATTTGAGTATTTTCCTAAAATTTCGTCCAAGTACATATATGTGTACTATGCATACATAGACCGAGGTTTGAAGTCGTAGGGGGCGTAATCGGGTGCCCCGCCGATGCGAGAGGGTAAGTCGGAGCCTCAAGGGTGACCCCTACCCCTATGAGCATGTACGATACTATGCTATGCTTAAATATGACAACGTAGCGCTAGGCGGTAGAATATTTTCAATCACTTGTTATGCAACAGTAAATGTGTAGACCATGGCCGACCCAGACAAACTGATGATCAACAGTTTTCGAGTCATTACCGGCAGTAAATTGTTAATAGCCGGCATACGACCGTTCACTTCATGAGATAAAAGATTTTGTTTTAGATCTTGTAAACTTTAAACTTTTGTCGTTGACCGCAAGGTTATGCGTCATTTAACATAAGATGCGTGCTCCTGGGCCAAATTCTGTCACGCGTCCAACTCAACCGGTTCGGGTAAACTGTAACTTAGCTCGAATACTATGGTACATTTTGTTGGCTTAGCTAGTCTTAGTGTGACAAACAGGGAGCTTAGCAAGTTTCTGCGTGACAAACGGAGCGTCCGACTGAACATTCAATAGAGAAATTTTATTTAGTGTTGTAACTAATGTATTTGCATGTTGTTACACTAATTCTAAGTTATGTGTTTTGTTTTTCATACACAATAAACGATTTAAACAGTATACAGCGGTTTAAGCATAATTTAAAAACGTATACTAATGCACGAGTAAACTTAACTTGCGCCCGTCGACTATCCTATTTTGTAATAGCAGATACCAAATCGCAAACCGTTGTTACGAAACAAAAGCGGAAATTTCATCCGTTTTTCGATAACAGAAAGTTGGCAAAATCAGAAACAAGTACCAAAAAATTACACCTTGGGCTGTTAACAGATTTTTACGATTTTGAATTTACACTGAAAACTCTTACCTAATGCCTATCAGCTTTTGATTTGTATTTGTCGCTGTTCGGGAACAAATTTAACGTAATAGTCACGTCACAAATTATTCGGTCCCTTGATTTACCTTGCAGTGTTTGCTAACAAAGTCAGCGAATCCAAATCCGGTAGATTTTCGTTCACAAAAAATCCGGTAATTTTGGCTGAATTTTCGCGAACACAAATTTGCCGAATTACTATCGCCAAGCTGTGTGTTTGCGAGCAGTAAGTTTTTCGCCGGATTACGGTTTATCAAAAAACGTTCGGTAACATATTTTTAACAGAAATAGCAAAATAGGATTATTGATGGGCGTGGGTTAAGTTTATTGTCGCATAAAGTAACGTAACGTTCACGGACTAAATACTCTGGCTTAAAAGTTATAGGGGCTCAGCTGAACACCTCGTGACAAAAGCGCAGTCTGGCGCGACAGACGATGAGAAACGCATAGTCTAGCTGGGCTATTCAAAAGTTTATAAGTCAAGCGGTACTGTCTGCGTGACATAAAATAGCTAGCTTATTTGGACTCGTGACATAATTAGGACCATGCGCACGCGCTTTACCGTACATGATGCATAAGGCCAAAGACTAGTGTTTTTGACGCATAAATTATATGGTTCACGTTAAGCTCCAAAAAATATGTGAACCAGTCCAACTTCTTTAGAAATATTACTTTTGAAAAAAGTGTTATGACGCCGTATTTAAGAATAATAGAAGGTGATACGTGCTTAAACTATAAAATTGAAATACGGCAGTTAATGAATGTTTCATGCTTATAGATGGTTTAGTTGGTTCATGATCGACGAACTCTATTTAAGGAATATAGTGTATCTTTATTTGCTGATTGTATGATGTTGTTATCCAGAGTCTAATATGACGGTGCCATTGTTGCTCGAGAATTTTCAATGGGTTTGAGGCCAACTATCGGGAACCCGGTTTCGTACATCGTCACCTATTTGGTTATGCATTGTTTTCTGCACCTTCAGATAAGTTATTATAGGATTTCTGACATTTGACTATAGAATATGTGGCGTTTGTTAACTCCTATAACAAGATTCAATAACATATGAAGTTTTAACCCTCTCATGCCCGTAAGGTCCAAATGGACCCAACGCACATTGCGACTCGTTGTGTTTGCTAAGTTTGTCGTATATCCTACGTTTGAACGTGCGTTGTTATTCGCTCGCATTGTGAGGTTCCTTACGGAACCGAGCAACAGCTCTCATATAGCTCAGTGGTTTGTGTACACAAGTTTCAACCGTACGTTTCGGGTTCGATCTCTGGCGCAGGCTTGAGTTTGTCAAACATTGCACGATACTCAAATTAATTCGGGCATGAAAGGGTTAATGTAGCATGTACATCAAACGCAAATTGTAGAACTGTGAAAAATGTTCTTGTTCTCAAAACCTTAGTTGTTTTAACAAAATATGGAAAGCATTTTCCTACAACCTTCGTGGAAAGTATTTTGACAGATATACTAAAGGCATTAGATTTTTTACTTTTCAATTATGTTTTCTGAAATAAAGTTCGGCCTTACTCTTGAAGGATTTTCAAACCGAATCTAACTTGATCACATTTCTCTCATCATGTATACCTCATATACATCATACTGTATCACATCACATTCATGTATACCGCAAATGAAATATAACAGGATCAGAACCGCACGACAAAACAAGATAAGTTTGTTTGGATATTTATGCCTAAGAGTTTTTGATTAATTACAGCCCGTTTTGATAAACCATAGTTGAAACGGATACACTAGCGGATCCTGAGGTAACGTGGTGGCTAGAGCTCCTCTCAGACATAAGTCGGGCAATCACAAATTTGTAAAAAATTGACCAAAATATAAACAGTGTCAGAGAAATTTGTTGATCATTTATCGGTTAAGGGCCATACGTGTCGAAGGTCGGTTTAGGGGGATAGATTGTCTCGAGGGTCTAAAATATACGACAAATATTTACCTTTTCCCCTATTTTTTAAAAAATTTTACGCCAATTTTTGCACGTTTTCACCCTTTTTTGCCAATTTTCGCTAAAATTTTCTGTGCAGCGGTGGGAGGGGTTGTAAATGAGCACACGTCAAAAATTTCTGAATCTGCCTGTGTACAGAAGTTTCGTCGCCGATAGCCATTTTTAACACTAAGTAACAGGTTGATCTACTGCACGATATAACAGGACGAATTTGTTTAAAAATTATGCTAACGTCATTTCATTAGTTTATATGGTTATGTAAACAATATCTGACAGTGATAGCCATTTTGAAAAGGCTTTCCATCTGTGTTAGCGTTTGCCGTAATAAGCAAAATTAAGAATCAAAGTTTGG
This sequence comes from Trileptium ribeirensis, assembly GCA_030248225.1. Taxonomy (NCBI): domain Eukaryota; kingdom Metazoa; phylum Nematoda; class Enoplea; order Enoplida; family Thoracostomopsidae; genus Trileptium; species Trileptium ribeirensis. Next base: position 63,198 of record JASANE010020491.1, on the reverse strand, counting down.
ACTTGATTTAACTTATGCATATGAACATAATATTTAGTGAACGTATGATCAATCATGGGCGTCCAAGGTCCCTCGGCTTAGACGCAGGGCAGACTGACGAAGGAGGTCCTCAGGGGAGTAGACAACCCTCCTCCCCCGCGACATTTTTTCAATTTTACCTCAATTTTTACCGATTAGACCCCAATGTTTGCTAATCTTGATGATGGAGGAGGCTGCGGCGTTTTTCAGTGGGAGTAAATGTAGGTTGGGTGCCCGACCGTAGCAGGTAACCTCCTGCCCCCATCGACACCTATGGCGTATATGTGTCTTCGCAACAACATATATACATATTGGCAATGTACAAATAAATTCACCGGAGGTCATTAAGAAATGCACTAGCCCTTCATAGAGGACTGGAATATGGATTACAACGTTAGGCGACGATAATCACCACCGTGCGCAATAGTCTTGTCTTGTGACATGCATACCGTTGTTCACTTGAATCAAGCCAAACCAAATATTGCACATTTATTAACCGTGCAAACTACTATCAGAACTACGGCAATCAGTACAGCAATGCCAAGCACCAACGAACAAATGAAGATCAACGCCACTTTTCTTCGCTGGAATGATTAATTAAAACAAATTTAACAATGATATACGCTTACGAAATTATTTATAAGTATGTTGTTACTCGATGCTACGCTGTCAAGGTCTGACTTTGGTAACGCCGGCTCTTCTGATTTCCATTACTAAACATAACAAAGATAACTGTTTAGACCATAAAGTTGAACCGAGATGAAACCAATAGTTTACATAGTTGAATCAATAAATTAATTATGAAGGCTTTTATCAGCTTTTCGCAAGCGCTTCACGAATCGTGTGAAAATGGCCTGGAGACATTTAGCAGTCCAGTTCCATATATCTTAGAGCATGACGATTTACTGGGTTTATTTGACCGTTACTGTGTCCCACTGCTATAATTCACAGTTGTTCGGGTCAGAAGAGCCATTATTTTTCTATATGGATTCATCATCTAAGCAGTAACGTTTATATTTCAAGATAGCATTTATTCAGATCATTTACTTGGATAACGTGATTGTATGGCTGCTGCTAGCATTACTCTATTGATTAAAATACAGTAATAAATTTTAACCACATCGGTCTATCTGTTAGCTAATTCCAGAGAATAGTAATAACCTTAATACTAGGTTTTACAGACAATAATACTTTTGAAAATCGTTACTCCTTTGTGATTAATATATAAATGTTGCTACTGCCATCGCATTTTTTGTGTGATTACCGTAAATACAAACTAAATTAAGTTATGAAGATAGTCTTTCCTCCCATCAGCCATTTTAATGAAAGGGGTCGTGGTAAAATTTAGTTGCTGATGACGAAAGATACTTGGCACATTATGCTGTCATATGCTGTTAGGAATACATTGGGTCTTGGTTACTATGTATCATAAAGTACATTCATATTAGTTACCCTTTCATATTCCAGTTGAGGAACAATAACGTTTCCACCGACCACTTCATTGTCAACATCATATTGTGCAGCGATTTTTTGGGTACCTTTCTCCATAATGACTTTAAAATTATTCGCCGTAAAACATATAATAATGTGCCGCCGACTCTGAAAATATTTATAATATCGAAAGCAAGAATGAAAGTATAAGAAAAGGTAATATGAAGAGTTTATAAGATTTTTGAGCATATGAAGTAAGCAAGAATGCAACATATTATATATCATACATGCTCATAGCGGCGAAAGGGGGACTATCCCCTTGAGGCTTAATCCCTTCTCGTCAGGACGACGCCGACCCGCCCCCATGTAGGCCAACCCCCAAAGGCTTCGTAACCTTTCCCAACCCCTAAAGTTTAGGCAAAGCTGTGGAAAAAAGGCAAAAATAGGGTGAATTGGCAAACAGTGGCCCGAAAATTGAAAAAAATATGAAAATAGAAAGTTTATCCCCCTGACGGCTCCCGTGGGAACACCCACAATGCCCCTTGGCGTTCGGACTTCGTGGATGTATATATGATGCAGCCATATTCACCACTACGGTGTTAATGCTCGTCGCAATGTGGATGCGAATGCGGTTATAAAACGACAGGCCCACGTCAACATTACTTATCCGTATCTTCTTGCATTTGTAACCAGTGGTTTAACACGGCCTTCAAAATCCGTCCAGATTACAATGTTGCAATCTGTAATGTGGTAATAGATAAACTTCGTGGATTAAAGTTTTCATAGTGGTATTGGCATTAATAAACGTACAAAGTGGACATCATATAAATCGGACAACCGTGTTATTCAATGAATATTCATGATGAATCCTTGAAGCAGTGTGTGACACTCATGTGACACTAAATTATACTATATTTGCCTTGATATGACACGGTACATTTTCCCGTTAGCTGTCGCCCCTTATCTTGAAAGTGGAACAACTATCGGAATAATGGACCCGTCATTATTATAACGTATGCAACGTAGTGTGACGTGCCAATACTTAAACGGTTCATTATGAACTCGCGATATTATTGTATGCTTTCATGGCACATCAGTACTTATTTTGGCCCAATAATCATGTCTCAGTCAAAATAAATATATATTAGTATAAAAATTGATTACCTCGCAATTCCCCTGCAGCCTACAGTTATGTCGCTCATCTGAAATAGATTTGTAGCAAACATTAACGAAATAATGTTTTGAAAAGAGCTTACTTGATTGCTAAATGCGTTATCCAAAATTAATCTGTTCATTTTTAAACCAATGGAAGTATTAACTATTGCGCGTTTGTCGGACTCAAACACGAATGTTTAAGCAATTTGCGTTATGTCAATCCTTCCACGCTGAAATATTGTTTCTCTGTTGTGTTAAAAAGCCCCGGATGTAGGAATTGTTACTAGATACTAGTCTCTAATACTTCATATTATAATATTTTGATTCCGTAATTGAATTTTACAATTTCCATAATTTACTCATGACTTTCTATTATATAATTGAAACATGTTGTACACGTCATTCTCAATTTCAATTTGTGCTTGACTTTTCAAACACGTGCTACGCTACATGGATCTTAATTTCCGTGGTTTTTGATGCATGAAAGAGTTTTAATATACATGTGCTGCCCTGGAAAACAACTTTTAAAATTCTAAAATTTATCAATCGCCCTGTCCCAGTGTTAGTCTGCTCTACCGCGACAACGGCAAGACAACCTACTGGACAGTCTTCCATAAAAGTTAGATCCCATATGGGCATGTACATATTGGCTCTTGTGAAAAAAATTTTAATCGAGATTTTGCACATAGCCACCCCTCATATAGACGATTATGTTCTGCATAGAGGTCCTCATATTTCCGGAACTATAATGCATATAATGACAACAAAGATATCGCTTTCCAAATAATTATCATTCAATCTGGTATAACAATCCGTTGTAAATCCTTCGATTTTTTCGTGATATAACTGAAGAAATAGATATAGTGCAGTAGTATCACCCGAATGTTTTACTGCTCTTGAGGTAGACACAAAGTCTAAATTAAGAAATTTTATTTATATTCACAATTAGCACTCTAATATGTAAATTCAACTGAATAATGTACAAATATATCATATGTGCCCAAGATCCGTCCGCTTAAGCGGGTAAGCAGGTAGATGGTTTCACGTGAAAGGTGCGCTCCTTAGGTTCGGCAGGCTGTACGCCGAGGAGTAACCAAAGTTTCCTAAATTTTTAGCATAGCATTCCCTATTCAATTCCAAATGTTCATTAATCTTTTTGTAATTTTCCTGATGATTGCTAGAATTTCCCAACCGCTCTGTGCCAGAGCGGGGTCTCACATCATGGTTTGACTTAGAGGGTCCCGACCCAAAGTAGTAACCCTACCTCTGCCTCCTATGGGTAACAATAACTGTTTATATTATTTCGACGTATGCGAAAATTTCGACAACTTTTCATAGGCAATAACAAGCGGCATGTTGAAATTAAGTATATGTCTCATTTGCGTATCGGACACGTTCCAATTCAACACTGTAAATCGGCAACGAATTGAAAATCGATTTTTATAAATGACAGATTTCGCTGTTGGAAGTCGCTTGTTTGAGGACACTTATACCACCAAAGAATAATGGCAATGTCATCATTTAATTAACATCAAAAGGTTTCGAAATGGCACTGAAAAACTTATCCTATTGTTCGAAACCTGCACGTCACGTCTCAAAGATTTCTGCTATAACAAAATTCGCTATGTACGGCACGGTTGTTGTTATTCGGTCGCTTTGTGAGAATCCACAAGAGTCTCAGATGTTGCTCTGAAATTATTCAATATCTAGTCGCCGTGACTTTTACACGAGAGTTCCGACTTCGGTACCTCGCAGCGACCAACAATTGTTTATCGATACTCGATATGCAAAATGAATTTTATTCAGAAAGTGTAGGGATAAGGAAGAGATCAGTTGTTTAGCATATAACATCACAATATCGATGTAGTATACGTCGTACTTGCTTATGCAGGGGCCATGGAGGTTGTGTTACACCCCTGAGGTTCGGACCCTTCCCCCTTAGTTTTCAGGACCTTCGACGTCCAGTATATATGGCATATATAATGCAGTAAGCAAAAACTAATAACCGATATTTAACCTGAAAACACCCCGGAATATTGAAAAATACCTAATTGAGTTAAATTTACGCTACACTAGTATCTAAGGTTGCAAATAGGTTTACTAAACTCAATACAAAAGCAAAATTCATGAATTTGAATTGAACTAAGATACCTCTACTCCTAGAAAATATTATACGGCAAACTATGATTGCACCAACATTTAATCAACCGGCAATAATGTATTCTAGTAAAATTATGTCGAATTGACTGATATGAAAAAATCTACTTCATAGCTGATTCGTTCTATGTAGTGGCTCCCACGTCCCACCGCGACAGTGATTCGTATTTTCCGATTTGCTAAACAGTTTTCATAATTTATAAAGACAGCAGTCAATTTTCAGTTGTGGGTAAACTGTTTTAGCCTAGCAACGTTGTGCTTTGATTTTCATAATTCGTAAAGTGCAACAAAACTGTAATAACTGCTTTAGACAGTCAATAATAAACTTGACATTTTCTGTCATCTATTTAAGATAAAACATGTTATATTGCTAAAAATGATGACAGCAATAAAGTCTATCGCTAAAAATTCTATATACATATCGTAATCAAGACAACCAACAAATTATAAATAATATATATATAACAACAATGTAACAATCATACACGTAGCAATTCCACATGCGCAAATGAATTGGAACTCAAATATATTGCATGGTTGAAAACATTACGCCTGCCAGTAAAGTTACATTGGCGTCATATGTGGAAACCTTCTAACCGTCAGAGCAGACGTACCTTGGATGCCTATGCCTGTCTTTAGACTCTTCCAATGTACTGCTGCCTACAGAACTTAGCTGTGACTGTAACTTTTTGTCAGACTGTGCATTATGACGTTTCATCCATGGCACAGTTATGTGTGGTCTTTGCGTTGCGCCTTACTTATCCGACCGCTGATCCCGATAATCAACTAACAGCTGTAAATAATAAATGCTTGAAAAAATATCACCACACAAAACGATTTCGTAGTGATTCGCGTGGGCGAAAACAAACATAAGCTTTCTAGTATTTTGTAAACACGGTAATGTCAGATATACAATTTCCTGGTGCGCAATTGCTGCTAATTGTCTACCTCTCAAGAGAACGCTCGTGACCTCATATGGACAGTGACAGTGCATACGCATGGTCCACAAGGACACCAATCTATCGTCCAAATAACATTTTTAGACCAAAGCATTACTGCGGCCTTTTAAGAAAGTATTGGGCTCTCAAACAAATCATGCACAGTTGTCGACTTCAATGTTGACTGAAACCTATTCCAATGTGTACATCCAGATTTTGTCGAAGCAATTGGCAATAGAAATTTATTGTACACTGCTTGCTACACCCTGTATACCTACTACGCTAACGCACTTCTCGTAAGAAAAGAAATACTTCGGTTTCTAGCGAAAACTCTGTCTATACGTAAACGACAAATAGATAGCAAGTTGCAGCTGACTTAGGCGATTTTATATTGACCTGGGTGGCCCTAGATTTGACCCATTTTCAACATATTTCCATTTATTCAATCCAAGCGTCTGTGTAAAGAAATTTTGAAAATTTCGAAGAGTAAATTGATTGTTTCGTAATATATATTTGCTAAATAATGCAAATTGATATTTTTGAAACTAAAAAGCAATAATTGAAACAATAAGATAACTAGGAAACTGTAAGAATTACGAAGAAATTTCACTTAGAAATATGAGGAAATTTCACGAACTTATTTCGAAATTTTATATTTCACTATTGTTTACATTAATTACCATAAATTGGAAACCTGCCACTTGCTAGAGATTGCATTCTATGTTATAATCGCCAAAAAGTTTGAAAGCTTTTCACATTCACCGATGATATAAACATTAAAATATAGACTACACCAAAATTTTCGTAATTCACATATTATTTTTATTCATACATCAAAATGCTAGTTACATAGTATATATACGACTTGTTTTCAAGCATCCGACGGCATTTATTTACATTCGCAAATTGTATATTGTTCGCAAAATCAAGTCATTTATACGTAGCACATTTTCCAACACCGCAAGTAATGCCAAGTATTAGGATGAGCAGTAGTACGGCAGCGACGGTAATTCCGACAACGGTCAGTACAATTGCTTTCTGCTTCTAAAATACAAACCAATAAAGCAGGTTTCACCAAAGTATTCTTTATTAAAATCTTACTATAAAATTTCATTCAGCAGCCAAGATTTAAACATTTGTAAGACTAAAAAATGGCATCTTCCGAAATAGTGCATACAACAATCGATTTCACGCTAATTTGCAATCACGAACGTTTCATGTTGAAATCGTATGAAACACTTGGATTTAATGGTTAATGTTGTAACAGGCACTAACGATGTTGGCTGAAGATAACATCAAAGCTAACATCACTAACGATGTTGGCTGAAGCTAACATGGTCAAAGCCAGAAACCGCGAACACATTATTATAAATAACAAATAATATATACATGATATTTTCTGAAGAGTATGAGGATTTATGCACTTTTCTTCTAAAGGTATGTCGTGGTGCGTTTCGTGCTATGCTCAGTGAATTTCATGTGGGGCAAGTCTGACAACCAGTGGCTTTGTTTATTTCATAGCCGGCATTTTATTTCGTATCGTACTCTTATTCATACTCCTCAGTAAAATATTATACAACTTTGATGTAATATACTACAGACTTCGTGTATTCTCGTACCAAAGATATTCATTGCCAATGCAAAAATATCTGTGAAACTTGATAGAGCTCCAAACCACTTTTGCCCAACAGCATGAAATGCGTTCCAAAGGTACAAAAATTTGCGTAATCACGTGGGTTGAAAGCTTAAGATTTCCGATTCTGAACAATACCAACATTACTGAAGTATTTTTAGATTTCTGCACTATTCAATGATAATTTGGTGAATTTGAGAGTGTACTGGGTTTTTTGCCAATCAAAGCGCTTAACCCCTTTGCTTAACCAAACTTCCAATAGTTATTATTGTCTAAGTACACGGTGATGTTATATTTCATTTTAATTTTCAGATTTTGACTTTGGTAAATTCTAACTATACAAGACTTATTAAATATCAAAAATTTTCATACAAAACTACTTTGCTATAAAAAATATTGTCTACGACTTAAACATACCTCATAACTCGAATTCTTAGAGACAATTCAAACACTCATTGGATATTTGCATTGCGAACTACCAGTGTCACAAATATCTGTCATCTTACAGTCAACCCTGTTCTTGCTTTAAGTTTACTATACAAAGTATAAAATATAAACTAGCTGCTTGTCCGTAGAACCGTTGTGTTCATTGTTTTCAACACTACTAAAATTGCCGAAATACGTTTGATCTCAACAGAACCTCTACGTTTCATGATGTAAACCATCATTTTGTTCGCAATTGATATGTGATTATTATCGTGCGGCTCATTATGCCAAAAGTAAATTCTGTTTAATCTGTTTAACCCTTAACTTTGACTCATATTGTCATATTTTGTTAAAAGGAAACAGTCCAAACATTATAGAAGAGCGTAATGTGTTCCGCCGCAAATTTGTTATTATCTAATGATTTAAGTTCCTTTAAATGTGACCTCATATGTTTGCAAACCTTAATATTCCATCAGTGCAAACGAAAGCTTAAAACCAAGCTAATTTGTATGTATGGATTGTGACGTTGGTGTAAGTCTTCCAAGTGTAGCCGTAACGTTGGATGCTATTTCTGATCCTTGATATTTATGCAAAAGTAATATGCGTTAAAATTCCATATATGTGTTAAAACTACAGTCTTCACACATTAAAAGGGAAAAGACTTTAAATCAAATGGAAATATTAATTGCTAATATAAATATCTAGGGCCAAATTAATTGGATAGACTATCCAAAAATCATTAGATATATCAACTTATAGACATATTGGTCGTTCAATTTTTATCTCAAATGAAGAGTCCGCCATGCAATATATTCTGACGTGATAAATCATTCCGCATTTATTCCACAGCCATGACACATTGTATGAACTTGTTATGTCGATATTAACCAGTGGACTAATTGGATTGTACTGGATTGAATAACGCACTTTGTGATATGGAAACGAAAGCATTTTTTCTTGCATTTAGTTTAGCATAACTTACTCTTTGCTGGTCAGGAATGTTCGAATATGTTCTGACTTCCCGAATTTCAACATCCCGACGAACGTATGCAGGATCGTAGTCGTTGTATACATTCTTATTATTGCCCAAGCCTGGCTGCAAGTCTCGTGAGTATGGTGGCGCTGGTGGATAATTGTTTTTATTTGGTGAACTGTAATGTTGCGGGGATGGCATTTTCAATTGAAATTAGGATCAAATATCGAACTGATATGATTCCTGAAAAAATTGACAGCAGAAACGAACACAGAGATTGCATATAACTATGTATTTTCATGACACTTATGAGTTTTACTGTTATGTCAACGCCGAATCAGCTAGTTAACGTGACATGTAGGCCGCATAGTATCAAGAGAACTTGGCGTCGGGGCATAATGTTTTATCGTACCACAGTCGTCTCAAAAGGGGCCAACTAATGACCATTTTGCAGTTACCGTCGAACCGGTATCAATTATGCTCGGAATGATTTATTTTTCAATTTACTTTCGCATAAAAGCTGCTTTATGCTGCTTTTAGATTTGGCGACTGCTGTGGTGGTCGCTGTGTCAAAATAGGGCAATACGTAGCCCCCTATGTTTTTCACGATAGCCCTGTATTATGTAGCAAATTGTTTTTACTAATCACGGCAGTATAAGCTACCTTTATATGGATTAAAAATGCTTAAGGTTAAGTTTAAAGATTATCCAGAGAAACGACATTTCTCGTTGCATGACAGGACTGTAGTGTAATGAGTAAGTATATCGGTAACGAATAGGTAGTTATGGATCCGAGTTGTTTCGGTAAAATATTCGATCGCCATTATTGTGCAACTGAAAGACGGCTACTTTCTCTCAACATTTACTACAATTTTACAACAGAATATTCGTTGCAAATAACAACAGAAACTAAAGGTTTCTGATGATATATATTTTGGCGCGTAATAAGATTTTATACTTCGGACTTACGATTCGAAAAATACTACAAGATATCTAATTCCCAGCGTTTCGGTTTGATCCGAAGCCAATGGTATTTGAGTTTCCCCGATTTGAAATAAGTCGATCTAAACGGGCTGTTATTGAGAGGTTGTGTTAAATCGGCATTACTGAACAATCTTGACCCAATTTAGATGGCGCCAAAAATGTTTTTAGTTAATTCGGCTGCAAATGTGTTGTCTGAATGTGGCTTGTTCTCAACATTTCATCCTCAAATTATAATGAAACCGTATAATATGACTAGTACAATTCAGACAAACATTCAACAAATCGCGGTAATCCCACCATGGTACAATATTGTTAGCGCCAAATAAGTTTGGTCAAAACTCGGCACTGCACCATTTAAAATTACTTCTAACTGAGGAAGCCTTTTAGATCAAATCGTTTTGAAGCGGGAAAACTCAAGGTTAATTAGATTTGGCGCGTCACAATTTTAGTCGTAACTTTAGCCATCTTCTTAGACATATCTTGTTGTTCTGACATTAAGCATATATTTATTAAACATACAGTCACATATTGCAGCTCGTTGCGCCAGCTGAGTGTGCTTTTTGGCGTATGTTTGTACGTGTGTTGTTATTCGATTATTGCGGGGTTCCGTACTGTACCGATTAACAGGCCCTCAATAACTGAGTTGTGTACGTACACCAGTTACACCGGTACAGCTCAACTTCGATTATAGCTCCACGTTAAATTTATCAAACGTTGCACGGTGCACAAAGTAATTTGGTTAAATTCTCATTTAAAAATGGCGGTATGCGGCTTGATTTCAACGACGCGCTGTGATCTTACAAAACTAATGTTACGCTGTCACAAAATCCATCCTTCTATACATAAGCTGTGAAATTTAACGTCGCATGATGCTAATTGTCGAGGTACAAGCAGTTGCTTGGAAAACACGTCGGACAAATCTGAATCAGTTTTCTCACACATTTTTGAATAGGTGAAAGCCTCTAGTGACCGAATTGTTAATAATTTCATAACGATTAAACAGTAGCGGTGCGATGCAAACGAAACTTATGATACGATTTTGATAAAAGGTGAAACCAACCACTAGACAGACGAATCGAATTTACGTAATTTACCACACAGATTCAGTGCATTATTCTTCTTTCTGACTAGCTATATAAAGCAGAAGTTAAATTGTGGACCCAACGGTCCGCGCGAAGCATCTCGTTGGTTGCTGACAAAGTAACTAGATCTGACTACACTTGCTACCGTCGACACAATAAACATCCGCGAATAACGTTTGTAAACGGGCATTACAAAATCATTAGCTTTCAAAAATAAAGATAAGGCACAAAATGTAGCTTAAAAGTAATAACTGCAATAACATGACGAAACTTCGCATGATGAATAATACCACCTTTGCAGTACAAAACATTTTCACCAAACACTGTTTGTTTTAGGCAACGATAAGCTACATCGCGATCGTCTATAAAATTTAACTGCACGGTTAATTGTAAACAGACTATCCTGTTTTAGAATATAAGCTATTAAACGTATCTACGTAAATCTATACATAAATGTATAATTTTTATATAGATACTTTAATTATGTTGTTTAAGGCTCAATATATTTTCAGTCAGATATTCATTGCTAGCTTGTGTAAAAAGCATGTCCTATCTATCATAAACCGTGTTTATGACATAACATAGGCTTATGTTAAAGAATTGTGACGATTTATAGTTGTAACATAATTTAGCGTGTATTTTTATAATTTATATTTGCGTTCGCTATCGCTTAATCATACTCGATCAAATGCGTGCTATGGTACTCGTTTGATGTCATTACAACCATCACATACAAAACTCTCTAAATACACGCCAGGTGATGCCACAACTAGCATTAATAATTCTGTTTCAAGTCATTTTGGCTCGTTGACAATGTTGTCATAATCTGTGACTGATTGCCATTTGACTCGTAATTTGAATTATTAATCCTTAAGGTTGTTAAGTTCCGGCTTACTGCGGCGTTCGCGATATAATGTTCCCGCTGTTTGGCACTTTTTTCCCTGTAGTCGCGACTCTATCGCATAGATTGTCAGTTTCTGAGCGTGAACAGTCAGAAATCGCAAACCAATTACCCAGCGTGTATGACACTTCCCTAGCTACTGAATTTTTGTTTACGGTGTCGTATACACATCAATTTCCCTCGAAGTGACAGTAACGGACACTGTCTGTAACTAATGCGGCGTATTACTCAAGGTGCTGTATTGTTTTCCCAATACCTGGATATTTGTATCAAGACCATATGCATTTTGAATAGTTTGTCTCCCGCCGTCGATTAAATTACAAAGAAGGTACGGCGTTCTTGACACCGTCGAATAGTGGCAATATTCTCGAGGTAGCTACCCTTGAAAAACTTTATTAACAATATGGAGATGTCTAAAACATTCTGTTGTCGAGAGTGAGTCTGACACTGTGTGGGGTACATAAGCTTCAAACTTTGGGGGTATTACAACATGAACGCCTCATAAATAGACTGGAATAAGCTAGGCAGTATTGCTTGAAATAAACTTGTAGTTTACAACCAAAGGCGATAGCAATTTTTAATGTTTTAAGCTATATAGTATATCATCCACGTACAGAGATTCAATCAGCATGTATCATCATTTATTTACATGCATCCCATCATAGTACCACTTATGCGACAGTAAACTTAACCCACGCCCATCAACAATCCTATTTTGCTATTTCGGATAAAAATCTGTTACCGAACGTATTTTGGTAAACCGTAATCCGGCGCAAAACTATTTTCGCACATACAACCCTGCAATTATAGAAATCCTGCAAATTTGTGTTCGCGAAAATTCACCGAAAATTACCAAATTTTTTACGAACGCAAACCCACTAGCTTTATTCGCGAACACTGCAAGCTAAACCAAGGGACCGATTAATTTGTGAAGTCACTATTACGTTAAATTTGTTCAGCGACAAATACAAATAAAAACCTTATAGGCTTTAGATAACGATTTTCACTGCGAATTTAAAATCGTCAAAATCTGTTAGAAAACAAGGTTTAATTTTTGCTGCTTGTTTCCCGATTTTGCCAACTTTCTGTTGTCGAAAAACCGATGAAATTTTCGCATTTGATTCGTAACAACGATTTTCGATTCGCTATCGGTTATTACAAAATAGGATAGTCGATGGATGCAAGTTAAGTTTACTCGTGCATTAGAAAATGCTTTATATACAGCCAACAACCCCTGATTAGAATATTTACGTTGTAACTATATGCAGTTGCGGCTATCAAACCTATAATGTACGCCACATTTTCAGTTTTCCATAGTAACTTAAAATTGGTAATTACCCTGTGTTGAGTGCTAACTATTACACTTACAACATTCTTATTATATAAAACTGTGCGTGATAATGTAGTAGCTATTTGTCCCGCACCAAAACTATTTTGTGGGATATTAAAGCCCCCGTTGAAGTATTTGGTGGCACATGTCCGCTACTCTCTAAACACTACCTGGAAACAGCTCCAAACAATACAAAAAGTGGTTGATTAGTTTCGTACATTCAACTTTTAGGAATATTGGACAGTCGATGTTACACTGGTTTTCGCTATTTTTAATTCGCTACTCGGTATGAAATGTCTATCGGTTTCGTTACTTCCATATATGGATGTCAAAACATTGCAAACTATTTTAATAAATCTTTCTTGCCATGTGCAAAATGCTGCTATCAAGTTACTTATCTATTTCCACATGTCAATGAACCAGTTGTAAAACTAAACGTATGAATTCGCATCACATTTAGAAACAAATTAATATCCCTAATTATCCAGCTATCTATGCCTTTTTCAACCAAAATTATGCAGTCTGACAACTGCGACAGCACCTTCACTTTTTATCACCCACACGGAAAGTAAGACGTCTATTTATACAGCCAATTTACAGATAATATTGCTTGGGCATCTCCATGTTCATTCCAATATAGCAATGTAAACACTCACCAAAGTTATGTGAAAAAAATACTCCAAAATAACATCAGAAACTGTCTGTGACAGTGTACTAAAACCAATATTTTTAAGATTTTTTGGCGTTACCCTTAGCACGAACCAGAGGTGAGGATTTCGGCCCAGACGGAACCGCTTCAAACTGACAAATTTGCCAGTTTGAAGTGTTTCAGCTCCGTACCGGGCCGGGCCGACCTCGATTTCGAAAAGGCCGGGCCAGAAAATTTCGGCTTGTCCTCATCTCTAGACAAAGATCGAATTCTTCAACACTAGCACTGCTTCAGCTTGAACCCATAACAGTGCTTCAGCATTAAGGCCTTTTGAGACAGATTCTCAGCCCAGGCAGATCGGATCGACGTTGTTTGAAATAGCCCAGGCGTCTCTTGAATGTCCGGTGAGAAAATTCAACTGTCGAATTATGCAATGCATGTGATGCATGTTTTCCAGTCTTTGCTACCACATTATACTATAGTAAATCAATACAACTTTATTATTTCAAAAATAAGCTGAATACGCAAATAGTTGATCAGTCGATGATAACGGATGTTGAATGGCAGCTGAAACTTGAGTACTGTAACAATACATTTGGCGTTTTGCGTTCAATTCCTTACCGAATAGTTAATATGACAGACGTTTATATAGCTCAGGTTTATATTTTCTATTTATGTTTTAGCTGGCATATGCCAATCTCAGTACACAGTTCTGTAACTTTAGGTTTCTTTTACGAATTTTTCGTTGCTGTCATTTCACGTTTATTTTTTATAGACACGCGATTACAAGCGAGCCCGGCCGTCCCAACCTCCATTTCCAATTGGCCAGGGCCGAAATGTTACAGCTTTTGATAGATTCCGGCCAAAATGTTGCAGTTCTGGACCCGGCCTGATCGACTTGAGTTTCATACGGGTCGGGCCAGGCCGGGAAATTTCGGTTAATTCTTACCTCTAATGCAATTTATCGAAAACTTAATTTTTTAAAGCTTTCTCAAAAACGTGATCGCTGGCGGCCGACGACAGGAATCCGGATTTGCTATGCAAGATATTAACGAACAGATTCAAACGATACGTGCACTTAAACGGCTGAATATAGTACGGTTGATGTTTTTCTAGACGTGTTTAACCGAAAACATTTTCACTGGCAGAAAAATTGTACAGAACAGATCATAGTGGAATGGCGTCACGCTACATTTAAACAGATATGATAAACAACAATAAAACGCTATAAAATTATATTATAAAAACACATCATTTCGTTGAAATGAAAATATGTAATAACCTGTGGAACAGGATGTTTTATGTGTTACTAGTCAGCATACACGAATTTATGGGAAAGTTGTTGTAATTCTGTTAGTATTCCTTCTCAGTTTGTACGCTGCAAACTAAAAGGCATGGAAATAGGTGCGTCTTCGAGTGAAGCATAATCAATTTTTTTTAGTATTTGAACTCGAACATTCGCGGCTTTGAAACTATGTGTTGTATCCGAGGGTCAAGGCGTAAGTAAGCACATAGACTCGAGAGTAAAGTAAAGCGATTTAATTGAAAAGAAGTAGAAAACAAAATAAGTAGAAGAAACGCACAATCTGTACAATGGATACTCTCGGTACTCACGGTACACCGATTACCGCTGCTCAGCAGCAGTATATATACCCGAACACACACATAGGTACAACATTCCAGAAACAAATAAACAAATTGAATTTTCTAGCAGGTTCCTCGGTCAATGTTGTAAAAACGTCAGTATGGAAGTTTCGAGAAGAAATTAATTATGTTTTCGTAAAATAATCTGGAACTTGATCGCCATGACACTTTTTACGTTTTATAGAACCTGTGGGAACAGCGTTGATCATAATTTTTGCCGATGCAATAATTTTATAAACTGTTTTTAAAAACTCGGCTTTTTTAATTTCCATATCTCCATATTTTCATAAGTACTGATAATTTGAAAGTTTTAATCGAAAATTTAGTTGAAATGTGCTGCATAATAACCAACAACTTTGATTATGATACACATTAAAAGTAATAAATGAATAATTTACCCAAACGCTACAGTGGAGTGAAACAAGTATGGTCAGCTGTCAATTTTTCATTCGATCCTGGCCGACCTGAACGCGTAACAATCTATTCTCAAACCTAAAAGAATTTCAATGTGCGAAACCACTATTATAACATAAATATGGCTAGTACGATTTGTTACTGGAGTGCGGCTGTGCTGAGATAGTGACCGCCTACTTAAGCAAAATTCGTATTCAGTGCCCCCAAGTCAACGGGTATGACTTTGTACAATCTCATTCCAGGGCTGGATTAAACAATCAATATCTAAACGTGGTATGCGTTGGAAATTGAACAATAAAGGCTTTCATAAGACAACTGTATGCAAGGAAGAATAGGCTAGTACTTTGTGAACTGAGGTTAGAGTATTTAATAACAGTTTACTTTATTATCTGAGTCTATTCTATGCATAAATATGAGGATTCCGAATCCTTGAGAGACGTTTCTTGCAATTTTAGTGTAACTTCGACAATATTGCACCAGCAGTACAATATAACGACTTTTGCACCTACTTACAGCAAAACATTGCTTAAATAAATAAACACTGTATAGGAACGAAAAACTGTCATATTTCAAGTTTTGCTACAATGACCTATACTAATTTCTCTTTAATCGACTTTGCGAACATTTTTATACACTTTATAAGAGAAGGCAACTTAGTGGAATTATAAATTAATGAATTTCAATATTGCCTCGCCGAAAACATAATCGAAAGCAAAAGCAGATAGAGGTAGACAACGAAAGTGTTGTGCACCACTAACTATACTTCCACCTGGTGCTGTACCTTCTTTTTCTGACCTTTCTAACTACTCATTGTCGTTATCTAAACTCAATAACCTGACCGCCAGCGCCCGATTGGTAGTGTGAATACCCTCATTATATACGGGTTTGATCTTACAGCGCAATATTATTCGAATAATATGCAAATTACTGAGAGAAACCTAATGTTTCTGGAGCAGATGTTTTACTACAGCAAGAACATTGCTCATACCAATGCCGTAATTGGGTAAAAAATCAGTTATAGGACCTGTTTTAATAAATTTGCAACAATTAACTGGGGGAAAGAGGACCATTTGAAGCGCGAGTACAGCGACTATCTAGAGTAGGGGGTAGCGGTTATTGGGAATGGGAATCAGCGACGATTTGGATTGGAGGCGACTATTTTAATGTAAAAAATCTTATCTGTATTCAATATAAACTTGTAAAGAGAACAGTTTTTTCTATTGCAACTTAAATTATATCAATGAATATGAATTGCAATTTCGCCGCAATTCGTTCCGGGAAGCATAAACACGTGCACTATTGATCGGCGGGGTCACTTTTTTGGGAACAATTGAGCGTGTGCAAACAATTTCATCCCTTCATAAGGTAAAAAGGACTTGCTTGGCCATACAAATGCACACGGTGCTTGTGCTGATAAAGAAAAAATATAACGTAATAAATTATGCATGCTCACTGGGAGGGACAGGCGTATCATCCACCTGAGGCCTGGACCTTCCCCTCTTCGAGGATTCGCCGTCCTTCCCAGGAGGTAGCCTGATCCTCTGTAGTTCAACGCCCTTCACTCACCCACCCACTTGCGTACCAAAGGAAAATTTTAGCAAAAATCAGAGAAAATGGGTATAAATTGCGCGAAATTAGCAAAAATTAGAGTTAAATTGGCAGAAATGCGGGCAAAATTAGTAAAAAACAAGGAAATTTTTTGCGAGTTTTGAGTAGAAAAAATTTCAAAAATTTATCCTCCCTTGACAACCTCCCTCCGTTGACCGGATGATCCCCTTGGCGATCACCTCCACTATCTTATCCGGATCATGCCAGATATTAATTTTCTCACATTATTTATTTTTTCTAAGAGATTTTTACATGTTTGAAGTTTATTCAGAATTGTATAACAGCTGATTACTAGCATGCTACGATTTCAGCTGAAGTTATAACTTTTAATAGTATAAAAATTTAAAGTGTATAAATTAAGTATTTTTACTGCGACTGAATGGGCAGTTCTGCGATATAAAATGGTGATCCCATGATACAAAGGACTCACCTCACAAACATATTCCAAAGAAATTGAACAAAGCTAAAGTATACAGAACTGGAGGTATAACAGTATTTACACTGAAGCTGCCGCAGCTGGTTTTATGCAGTTCAGATGCATATCGAGCGGAATTCACTTTTGTATCTTGCCAACACTGATCCATAATAGGGTGCATACGGTAAGGCATATTTAGAGACTGTGGGATGCATATTTCGAAACTCCGTTATGACCATATATGCTCATATGGGTAGGGGGTTAAGACCGAGATGCCGGTCGAGATCGAGATCGAGGTCGAGATGGCGATATAAAAACATTTCAAACCTCTTTGGAAAACACGCCACTATTCAAATTTCGCCGAAGTTATGTAGCAGCCTTTAATAAAAAGCGGCCAAGTGGACTTTAGTTCCAATTAATGTAAAATTAATAAATAGCGAATTCCACGATAAATTAGATGCATCGTCAGGAATGTTATCGGGCATAACTATATGTTGTCAACTTAAAGCACCGGAGCTTGACGTCGGACGATCGCTGTGGCCTGTCCCCGGATGCGTTATCCCAGTTATGCTCTATCTGATGCTAGAGTGCTGACGATTGACTGTGAGTTCCTGTTCCAGTTTACAGCTCCATACATGGGTTTGATAAATGCTAGTTCCATGGCGATTAGGCACATTTTAGGGAATTTTTTGTGAAGCGCCATCCAGTATCAGCGTGATTACGCCGCAGAGAGTCATGGAGCTAGCGTGTCGTGGCATTCGATCGACGTATCCGAGCCGGCGTAAGCACCGATGGTGTATTGCTGCTTCAGCGGATGTAAAGCCTGAGGGATCCATACTGTGCAATGTGGGATAGTTATTCGAAAATTTTAGCCAACTTTCTGTCTAACTGGAGGGTTTTTAGTAGCTACCATCTATGGGACAATGCGGAAGTTACGGGGAGCTTTTCGTAGCTGCAGGCTATGGGACAACGGGGAAGCTGTGGGGAAACTTGTTTTCGTAGCTGTAGCTTATGGGACAGTGCGGAAGGTGGAGAAACTTTTTTCGAACCTGCAGTCTATTGGAAAGCGCGGACAGAGAGTAAACTTGTTTAATTATCAGCGGTTTACGGTACAACGGAGAAGCTGAGGGCAAACATTTAGCGCCGTATATGACACCAAGAGGTGGTGGGGAAAATTGTTTTCGTCGCCGCTGCAGTCTATTGGATAACGGGGACGGTGGGGAATTTTACTCAAATATTTTTAGCGCTTAAAGGCTACCTGCCACATGGAAGATTCGGTGCAACATTCTTTTTCACTGTCTACCCGACCGTGGAAGTGCGCAGTTGCTGTCTACAGGAGAATGGACAAGCTCGGTTAAGCTTCGGCGAAATGTTTTAGCAGCAGCAATTTATAGGATAATGAGGAAGTTATATCGTTATACGATAAGTTGTATGTTGTAGTATAGTAAAAAAGTATAGAACTTCATAACGCTCCATTTCTCGTCTTGAGTTCTATTTTAGACAGAGTTGATTTAATTTTTTGTTTGGTGTTAAAAATTATTTTGTAGGTACCCAAATGATTTTGAGTTTAATCAATTTAAATTCATTTGTTAAAATTCATATTAAATTGATTGATAACGAAATAAATTAGATGAATTTAAATTTATGTAACTGACAAAACCAATGAGGTGAGCTAACCAGAACAAGCAAATTTGACATTGATTAAATTTGGTATCATTTATTGCAACGAAAGTTCAAACTCACGGAACTGAACTTGATTTAGCTCAATTTGATCCCAATTATCATAAATGAATTTGGCTGAAATTAGTTTTGATAAATTTACAATCTGTTAGGCACCAAAAATAAATATAAATCTCGTCAGAGCATTAACAAGACTGAATTTAAATCAAGAATTGAAATGAAAAGACTTCGGTTTTGCATTTTATCATATCGCTGCAAACATTTTGTAGCATAAGCATTTGTTCCGGCATAAGCATTTACTAATCAATATTTTCTCTATCTTCGTCGTACATACTCATCACTCGGTACGCTGATATTATTCCAAATGTTTTCCTAAGATCTTTTAATGTTTTAATGACACATAAATGTGTATAATTACGCATATCTCTTTATGTTGTTCAGTGAGTTTTGCCCAAAAATTATTACAAATTTTTGTAATAGTTGCAGTGGCTTGCCATGAGTATTTCTGGTTGACAACAACAGCACAAATAATTGTATACTATACCAAAATTGTTAGCAATAGTTCGTTGCTGATTATATTTTATATCAGAATGTGTTTCTTGTAGTACTACTTCGATTTAACTAGGAACCAGTGCTGCAGGTATTTCCATTTTTTGCAGTAATATAAGGTGCTAACTATGCTCTTTTCCAGAATCAGTTACAAAGAAGCACAAAGCAACATAAGGTAATTTCGCTCAAATAAGCAATAAAAATATAATTCAGCGTTTGCGTCATACACTATATTAACCACTGTCGTTGGTTGTGTTGTTTGACTTTTGTAATACATGGACTGAACAGCATTTTACTATTAAGTCTACTGCTTAGAAGTTTTAGATTTTCTATCTAATTCCTGTCGTTCAGGGCAAATTTTGAGGTTCTCCGATTTAAAAATACCGTGTTGACAAAAAATTGCAAAATATTAAAAATTTTTAGTCTATTATAAATTTCTAAATTATAAAAAATATTCAATTCGGAACTTAAAAACATTTAATAAGATACATAACACATTTCTTAAACATTTGTTCTTACCTCCATTTATAGACTGCTAAAATATTTAGCCAAAGCTTTTCGCTTCAACATTGTTCCGTACACAGCAGTTACGAAAATAAGTCTGACAAACCTTCCAAACATTCCTCATTGTTACAGAGATTGTAGCTGCGAAAACATGTGTCTCATAGATTTTCCAACTTTTCCTATTATTCCATAAACGGAAGTTGCTAAAACATTTCCCTATAGCAACAGCTGTTACATTTTCCGCTGAGTTCCATACGTTACCTATTGTCCCATGAATGGCAGCTGGGAAATTTCTTACATGCAGCTTTTCAGACTTTCAACTTTGTAATTTAGGCAGCAGCTACGAAACCAATTACCTCGTATTTTTCCACATTCCCAACTGTCAACTGTAAAATTTCTCACAAACATCCAACCTTGTTTGTTGTCCCATAAATTAGAGCGACAAAAAACCTTTCGCCACAGCGTTCGCTAGCTTCTCCATTCTCTTGTAGGCAGGCTATTTTTTCCGTTGTCCCATAGACTGCAGGGACGAAAAAACTTTCACAACTTTCCCCGTTATCCCGCATATGGCTGTAAAAAAGGTTAACCACAGCTTCCTGTTGTCTCATAAACGGCAAATATCAAAATAATTTTTTCTACCTTTCGTACAGTCCCATAAGTCGGAGGTACGATAAAAGTTTCTCCACAATAACCCTCTCGTAGACTGCAGCTCCGAAAAAATTTTCTGCAACTTCCCCGATGTTCCATAGACTGTAGCTACTAAAAAAGCCTCAAGCTAGACAGAAGGCATTCCAACATTTTCAAACAAACTTCCCACATGGTACAATGGGGAGCCCTCAATCTTTACATGGGTCGCTGCTTCTATGCTGAGCTGGTGACAACATGTGTCACGAATTTCGGTGCTTCGTAAACGCTGCAAAGGTGAAACATCCGGTATGTTGAACATTTGGAAGGTCTCCAATTGATGTATTTCTTGTCGCGTTAGTGACCATGTGTCAGAAGCGCGCAAGAGTATAGACGATAGTGACGTATTAAAGGCCTTCATTTTCTGGTCCAAAGAGAAATATTTACGGTTGAATACATGGTGACACCGTTGGCGGAATGCTGCTAATGCTTTGACAAATCGTGGCGTTATTTGGTTGCATACAACACCAGATCACTACTGATGGTAGAACTCAGGCGAACGAATGATTGGGTCAACTTGGTCCTTTCACCATTCACCGTAAGATTGGGTTCAGTTGCTAGGTGGAATTAGTTTGTCTTTGTTTGACAGGCTTAATAAATAGACCCAACTTGGCGGCATTGTTAGGCATCAACAAGGGGCGCTTGGCATGATTGCTCATTCTTTTGGAACAAGGCAACGTCAGCAACTCGGCCCATCGTGCTGCAGTCTACGCTATCTCAGCTAGTTGTTGATAATTCGGACTAGCACCTAATTTAAGAGCACTGGTGACAAAACGGAACCATGTCGTGCGCCTGTAGTGACTGGGAAAGCAGCGGATGTTCCGAGTCAGGCTCTGGCAGAGGAACTCGCGGAGGAATGCATGTCCTGGACAATTTCAAAGAGGATTCTGGGGACCCCTCACTTGCGCAAAATGTTCCACATTGATGCTTGATGAACGCTGTCGCAAGATGTGGCAAAGTCGATGAAACACCACTGTAGGTTTTCCATGCCGCAGTCGACGTTTGGTAACACTGTGGGCAAAAAGGCTTGGTCTCCGCGTCCATGATCATTTCTAAATCCACACTGCTGCTCACTGATACTTGCTTCAAACAGCACATTGAGTCGAGAGCGTAGTATAATGATGAGTACCTTGCCCGCGATTGAGAGGAGTGTTATTCCACAGTAGTTTTGGCAGTCCTCCTTTGACCTATTCTTGTGCAGCATAATCCCATCTTTGAAATCGTGGGGTGCTTTTCGCTGTACCCATATTCCTGATAAAATGTTGCGCAGGTGGTTGATGTTATCATCACCCACAGCTCTCAGCACTTGAGGAGGTATGTCGCATCTCCCTGGTACCTTACGTTTCTTTAGCAGCGTAACTGCTCGTTTTACCTCATCAAGACTTGGCGGCGATTTATCTACAGTATTTGATTCGCTGGGGTAGATATCTTGCAGCTGGTCATCGAAACTGGTCAGCTGTGGCCTGTTGTATAGCTCCTGGAAATATTCGGCCCATCGATCAATTTGCTCAATAGCTGATTTTGTTCGATTGTAGGTCCGATCGGATGTGAGGATATCCTTTTGCGATGATGTGGGTATCCTTTTGCGATGATGTGGGTATCCTTTTGCCTCTGAGAGACTGGATAATCCTGTACACCGCGCGTGTGTCGCCTCGATCAGACACACTCAGCATTTTTTAAGCTTAGGCTGCTATCCCAGTTCTCTGGTCATCCGTTAGAGATCGCCTGATGCGATGTTTTAACCGAGTTCTGAGAGGCCGCATGGTTGTCTCACGACGTTGCTTCACTAGTTTAAGCGCAGCGGATATCCAAGGTCGTTTGTTGCGTCGCACGATTGCACAAATTACACCGGCAGTGGTCATTACAGCAGATTTGAAACAATTTCGCTCAGTCTCTGGCTCAGTCACAGTGCCAGATTTGTTAGTTTCCAGAAGTTCAAACCGATTACGTAGAGCTACATAACTATATCAGCCTAAATAAATAGAAAACGAGCTTGATATTGAAATTTTATTCTAAATTAATGTACTTGCAAAGCATAAATTACAAAGAAACTGGTAATTTTCACTGCAAAAAGTGCTGTTACAACTTTGTTCTCCATTAGGTGACATTTTTCCAAATGAGATACAAGGGTTGCTGAACTTTGCCCGGAGTTATGAAATTAGGAAACAGCGTGGTTTACCAAAAACGGTGGATTATGAAAATTGTAAAAATCCAATTTCTAAGGGCAAGCGCTAAACTACAAATTACCTAAGTAGTAGTTGCTGATATTAGAAGCAATTTATAGTCAAGTTTTACTTTTTATCAAACATTTGGCTTCGGAATAGTTTTTATAACGACATTTTGCCAATTTTTATAAGATTACCGGTTTGTCGCTTTAACGAGAGAAGTTAAATTAACGAGAGAAATTATTTAGAAATTATGGTGGTGAGGACGTATTAGGGGAAACTCATTTTGTAGCGGGAGGAACAAATTGTCACAAAGTGCCACACACTTAATCCATCCAACCCGGAGATATCACCAAAAAAGGATTTTTCTGTTTTTAGAATATCCGAAAATACTTATGAGATGGAATTTAATCTATGTTCATATTTTTGTTAATCCAAATCAAGTTTACGTATGGGTCTACTGGGAATAAAATATCGGACCTTCCGGATGCACAGAAAACGTCCTAGCCACTGCATCATGGCATCGCTTCAAACTGTTATAAATTGGTGATGTTATTCTAACCAGTGAATTGACACTTCACTGATAACTATTATTATTTATAATGCTGATCTCTGCAGACATAATTTAAGAGAGACAACCTAAATGACATTGCAAAATCGGAACACTAACAAATGGTTACACTAAACATCCTTAAATATAAGACACATTTCAAAATGCCTCATAAATAGTGAAATGCCATCGAACGGTCTGAGCGAAGTATGTACTTGAAAAGCAAAATAAATTCGATCATTTTCAACTTATGTTGATGGGATTCTACGCAGAGATTCTTTGGATAGACTTAATTCGAAAGCATTAATTCATTCACGCTTTTATTTTCACCGTTTCACTGCACACTTTTTACAGTAGTTGCCGCAACTGAAATTTAACATCGACTGTATGTTAATGTATATTTACACCTCGTTCCATACGTATTAAAGGAAATTCAGAGCAGATATTCTTATTTTATTATTTTTATACCATAGTAACCCAATTATAAGTGTATCAAGTAAGATTTATCATGCTCAAACTAAATTATATTTCAATAGGGTCCAGCATCTACTTTGGTGCGAATCTGCTGTGGTATCCACTACGACATGGGTTTACTTTAATTTCATGTTTTGTGTTGTTGCTCTTACCAGCGAATAACACTTAACTGATACAATCGAGTCGCTCGCGAAAGCTTGCCCTTCACTTTTGAATGGGACCGCTGTTATATTTAAGTCTCGTGATCTTTATTACGTTATGAGGATTCACATATATTTTTATCGTGTAGTGTAACAATAAACGTCGCGACGAGATATCATTTAAAGTATATATAAATTTTACCTTTACTGTAAGAAACTTTTGCCCTTCTCAGATATCCGATAATGACAAGAAGCCGTTAGTGACTAAAATCTCTTGCAGATAGGCATGACAGGTTATTGGCTCTCGGAGAAGGCGGGGGTAGCGGAGTCTTCTGTGCCCCGATAAGCATCTTTGTTTTCGGCGCCACGGGGGTAGGGTTACCTGTCAGAGGGGTAGGGTTACCTGTCAGAGGGGTAGAAGGGTCCCTCTGGTGCAGGCGGTCCGAACGTCAGATGAGGTAACCCCCTTACCCCTTATGAGCAAACTGTTAGAGACTTTTGTATGGCATAGCTAGCTACGACACTCACACGAACGCATGCTTCTATTTCAGAGAGAACCAATTTTGAGGGTGCAAAGTTTTTATATTTTTAAAATATTCCACCACATGAAGTTTATAATTAATTTGCAGAAGTAAAAAACATAAGAGGAAATATATGTATTAAAATCAGTTCAATTTTCCCAGTTATCGGTGCTGATTGAAATATGAAAATTCTCTCTACGGTTTCAGATTATCATATTAATATTTTTACGTGTGGGGCAATCTCAAGGGGACGCCTCAATGACATTCCCCCTGACGACGTGCCTGCTGCTACAGACAAAAGTTTCTAATAACAAGCTATTAAAGGCAAAATCTGTTATGACTACAGATTGTTACAGATTCTAGCCTTTTATGAAATGCTGTTAAGTGACACTTTCCTTTTCGGTCATACGTAAAGTCGCATGTTCAAAGTTCAAAACATCATATTTTTAGCTGATTAGAACCCTTTTGTAACATAGTTTCCTGGAAAATAACAAAATGTGAAAGACAATTGGCTCATTTCAAGTTATTTGCGCATAAACAATAATTTGGGCCATCTTTCGACCGTCCAGTGAACAACTTTGAGCATAACACGTAGACATAAACTATGAGCAGTCATAGATTTGATGCGCGTAATTTGTTGGTTTGTCAAAAAGTACCATATCTAAAGTTTAAAACAATGAACATGAGTGAAGTGAGAAACACGTTATTTGTAGGTCATTATATTAAGATAATAAACCTTTCTACTATATTTTCTTTCGTTCAGTTGAGAAGTACGTTCATTGCTGAATGCACTCTGATTTATGTCTTCGATGCGGAATTCACATTATAATGTCCTCATCGTCCCTTTAGCAAATACTATAGAGTACAGACGGTGTCAGTAACACAAACACCATATTGCGGAAGCAGAGGGTATTCTCGACCCAGCGGATTAAGGTGTGCACTGTAGGTTATTGACCAGATGGTGTCGCTGACACCGTCAGTTTATCGTCCACAGTGTGGCTGACACCATAAGGAACAGTAAGTAATATTTTTTACTCTCGTATACGGGTAATTACAGAAAACTATACTCACACGTGCTAGGCAATATGTATTACAATACACACACCAGGACGTTGGTTGGTTTTTGCTTTTGTACACCGCTGTCTTTCTAACTAATTTTATTGCAGTTTGCATGGATGAGCTTCGCAGTTACTAGAGTTTCCAAATCTCCGATAGCATCTGCTAGTGAAATATTGCGCGAACAGCCGAAAATCCTGAAACCTATTTTATTGTAACTAAAATTAATATTTACAAAGATTTTCCAGAAGGAACTGCACTGCAGTGCTTTAGCGGACATGATATATCTGCCACTTTTGAAAATTTGTCGTCGCAGATCCCGGGGTGAGGCGGATGCTCCCGCGCCAAATATCTGATAACCTGGGACCAATTTCTTTCGGTTTATGGGCACTATGCTCAAAAAGCCGAGGTAAAATATTCCCTGAAACATTTCGCATAGTCCCAAACTTCTTGCACCCCCAAACTTCGGATGGAATCTGCGCCACTGTGTCCAGTCTCGCATCAAAGACAAATTACTGGCAACCGTAAATTTACAGGAACCCGCTGCAAACGCGAGTTTATTGCACGGTTATTGAACTGGCTTCCACTCGGTTCATATCACGTTTCTTAATATTAGTTTTGCAATTGTTTTGAGAGTTTTGCCATTTTAGAAATTTGAGTTGTTCCGCCTCCTACGATACTTTACAAACTAGAATATAATTAGGTACGGACCGAACGATCCTACATTGAGCCCGCCTGGCCTAAGAATTTAACTTGCTCGTGTAAGAACACGAACTAGGGGCGATCAAGAGTACGAGGTGTACAGCCCAGTTTGAGAAAAGTGTTTCGCCAAAATTAAGAGTAAGAGCACAACCCGGAGATGGCCTACCACGAACTGCGGACAGACCAAACATGGTGGGAAGCCCTTCCCCCACCACGGATATAAGAAAATTCTATGGCATATATTATATAATTTTTTAGTTTTCAATATGTTTTTGAGAAACATTAAACAAATCTGGAGCCACAGGTAGCGGTGTCACGGCATTGTCTTGGCAGCATGAGAATACTTGGTGAATTTTGAAATGTTAAATCCTCAAAAGCTCTACCTGGAATTTTTTCCACTTATATCAAATTTGCCTAGGTTTGCAGGACTGAAAATGCTAAGACCGAGCAGCGCAGAGAAGCCACAGCAAAGAGAAGTTTACTGAAAGTGTGCCCTAATGTAATGCGCACTATTTGTAAATTGTAAACTGGTTCTTTCAAAAACTTTTGAACTTTTTTATTATTTGGTCCTTTGCCTGCAGAATATAAAAAAACTATGTATAGAATATAAAGCATCGACAGCAACGAAGCAATGACTTGAAGCTTGAAGCATGTAAATGGCTGCTCAAATATTAACTCAAATTTGAATTCTTGCAATAGAATTTAATTACAATAGAATAAATATATTTTAAAGATTAGACAGTAAATACATCGTTTGAAAGTAATATATATAGCTTTCTACACTTGCTACAAGATTCTTCTACATCGGATACAAAATATATTTTGAGCAATTTAAGTCATTGGTCTCGTGACTAGCATGAACATTCGCTCACTTTTTTGTGCGGATGGTCGCAAAATATCTTGTATAATTTTGTGAAGCAAGACTCAGTTTGATATATGGGAACATAATTCTTTGAAATCAACGTACAACACACCAGGCATGCATAAGGCTGTCATAAGACGACACTTCAGTACATAACTCTCATATCAAGGTCATAATTTCTCAAGCTCCGAAGTTCAATGGGTCCACGAAAACCAGCTAACTTACAGCCTACGGCGCTTCCGGGGGCGTATTGTGACCTGTCGTGGTGGGAGTAGCCGGGCCTCGGAGTGGGGTTGGGGACGGGGAGGGGGTCCGGACCTCAGAGCATAATCTGACTTATCAAAGTGTCAAACCTAAATTGTTTTATATGGCTACTACAAATACAATACATTCCACAAAGTCGTGTTCAATGTTTCCTTAAATATAGAAAAGCATATAAATATAAAGCATAATAGCGATATTTCAAACTCCAATAAAGATAGTTAGGTGCGTGTAGCTTCTGTTTAATCATATCAAATGTTCCATACCACATGAAACACGAATTGCTGAGGCAAAAATGCTAAATATCAATGCTTATGTCCTTTGTTTGCACACACACGCAACCATTTGAGTTGTATTCATCAATAATACAGCTACATTGTTCCTTTACTTTAAGGATATATTTCCTTATAAAACCATAAAATGCAATGTTTTCCTTACAATTAAAGACTAAATTTCCCGTGCTTATAAAAAACATATTACTATATTTACAGTAATATTTGCCTATGCGTGAGTATACTTAAGGCGACCCCGCCAACCATCCTATTCTGTCATTAGCCATATCGAATCGCAAACCCTTGTTACGGAAAACAGGCTAAATTTCATTCGGTTTTTCGCTAACCGAAAGTTGGCAAAATCAAATTGAAGTGCCAGAAAGTAGACCTTGTGTTGCAGCAGAATTTCGGCGATTTCAGTTTACAGAAATTCTGTTCCCTAATTCATTATCATTTAAATTTGGACTATACAGTGTTCGCGAACAAGTTTAATGCAAAAGTGACTTCACAATCAAATCGACAAATTTTTGTTATCAAACATTTGGTTAATTTTACTTAAATTTTCGCAAAAACAAAATGGTTAGATTTCAATCGCGAGCGCTGTGTTCGCCAACAGTTTTACGCCGAATATCAATTGACCAAAAAGCGTTCCGCAACAATTTTAATCCAAAAATACAAAATAGGATGGTTGACCGCTCACCTTAAGTTTAATCGCGCACTACACAGTTTGGGAAAAATTGGTGCTAATATATTTCAGGAAATATTTCCTACGTGTTTTCAAATTTAAAACGAAGGACTAATTTCCTAAGCATATCGTTCTAATTTCTTTACTAAGAAATTTTTTGTACATATAGCTATATTTCCCTTTATATGTACGAAAAAAATTTTATTTTATGATTATAGTTTTCATATAAATGAAAAATTTCCTTTCTTGCAGCTAAGGAAAATTTTTTATCTCATGTTTAGGAATTTTGTCCTTAATGTTAAGGGAGAAAACAATATTGAAACTTTGGTTTATGTAGAAAGCTTGCTTAAATTTTATCTAGCTTGTCATGGATATAGTTGTAGCAGTCGAATATTTGTCCTCTCGAGACGATGATTGATAAGACTTGCATAGTTGCATTGCGACGAAACATGTCAAATATTTCGAACTCTCGAAATGTTTCAAGTAAAATTATCAACCTAAAGTCAATGTAACGACACTGCAGTATTCATTCAAAAGTTTCAAAAAGCATTCAAAAGGCTAAATTTAAATTTAAAATTCAACTTTTTTAACATCGAATGCGTTTTGTATAACTGGGACATTTGAACCTCTTTATGAGCGTTAAGTATACATTGCCTGTCTAGAAGTATGCTAACCCTTTAATGCCGGCTACGTCCAAATGGACCTAACGAACATTGCGAGTCGTTGCGTTTACTGAGTTTGTCGTAATGTCGTACGTGTGAACATGGGTCGTTATTCGTTCACGTTGCGACGTTCCTTAAGGAACCGAGTAACAGCTCCCAGATAGCTTAGTGGTTTGCGTACACAAGCTTACCCGTACTTTCCGAGTTCGATCCCCGGCGGGCTAATGAGTTTGTCAAACATTGCACGATACACAAATTAATTCCGTCGTGAAAGGGTTAAGGCATGCCGAAAATAGGAATATCTGAAATTTACAAGCTCGTTTTCAGAAAACGACTAAAGTTTGTCATATTCTGATAAAATATATAAAATAAAGCTAATTTGTTAAAAAATATACGCCTGGATTCGTAAGCAACGGCTAAACTTTAGTTGAGCACAAAGGACATGCGTCGAGCACGTATGAGCCTGCAATTACATCTAGTTTTCCACCAGTTCGAGGAAATGTCATTGTAAAAACACCCGGTGTCTTATTAAATCGAAAGCTAGACTGACACCGCGCGCACCAACGAGCTTCCGTAGCCGTGTTACTCAGGCTATCAGCCGTTGAGCAAATGTGATTGCATTCCCGCAAATCATGAAAAGAAGAATTCTCGGCTGGCTCAATCATCGGCGCATATGATTGTTCACGTCGACGCATTGCTGTATTCCTAATCTTGGAAGATTTAGTCGACGATTTTGAAGATCGGCTAACTCTGAGGTTCCAGGGTTGACATAGGTCAAAATAGCGATCGTCTATAGTGCTGTAGCCTTTTGTGAAATATTTGTCATTTCCGTCGTAGTTTCCTTTTTCGGTGCTGTCATTTTTCCAAAATATAAATTCTTCATCGGTTGATTTATTGTCAGAACCATCTGCGCTAACAGGTAGGCAACGATTGTGTGACGATAGACGATTGAAATGATGCTCACAATGGCCTGTTGGTGATATAATTGTGCAATCGCATAGTCGCGGTAGAGTGTCCGGGGCTCCTGTTGCGGGAGTTATTGTGACTGTTGCAGGTGTAACTACAGTTGATGTAGCTGTTGTCAGTGACATGGCCGCAGGGACAGATAAATTTTCCAAAGTGCTATGAGTAATCCCAACCGCTTGAGCTAAGGGTGTAACTTTTGCGGATGACGTCAGTCCACGTGGTTTATAACCGCATGAAGACGATGAACTATGACAAGAATTACTATCGTTAATTTTATTACTGGCTGAATATGCTACGTTTTTAAACAAAGAGCCGGGGACAACTGATGCTGAGTCGTACTGAATTGGGATGCGGGCCGTTACGGACGACCAAGACGAATTTTGATTCTTAGATACTGTCGGTAAACCCGCCATATGTATTTGTGGTTGATAGTTGTACGCAGCGATTGATGATGACAGACGATTTTCGTATCGTTTAGTTCGATGCCGGTGTTTCATGTTGTGACCCAACATTGGCTTCCCACTAGGTTCCTCATACATCGAATGCCGTTGTAAATTACGCGTGCAGTCTTGTGGAAACTCTATAGCATTAAACCTTGTTGGATAACTTTGTTGTATTTGCATTTGGCTATAATTTCTTTCAAATGCATGGTTGTTTTCTGTTGCTGATAGCGTCGATTGCAACTCCGATTTGCATTGCTCCTGTGGCTCAGAGTCATAACTTTCTGCCAAATGTTCATGGTTTCTTAATAATGAAGTTTGGGGCTCGTTTTCGTTAATTTCATGTTCAGATTGCAATTGCGCGTTGCTGTCCAGTTGAGCAATTATAGTCTCCGTTTGACCATCAGTTTCAGCGTTTACACCATCAGTACCAGTGCAGAATTTAGTTTCAGTTTGATCGTTCGATTTATAACTGCTGCTAAGTGGTTTAAAATGATCTGTATCAGACTGAGCCGATACTCTGTATGCGTTCCAGGATGCCGCTCTTTCCCGTTGTTCAATATCATGGCGTTTGCAGAGCTGATTTGGACGTGTAGAGAGCTCGCTCGTTTCAGTCATAGCGATCGAGCTACCGGCAGCTTTTGACGGACTACTGGCAATACTTTTTTGCGCAGACTCCTGTTGAACGTAGCTTCTAGTTTCATACTTGTCTAGAATAATACAAACTGTTTTTATTTTATATTTTTTCGGTTATTGGCACATTACGGTCTTTTATTAAACAATATTTGTTGTCAAAGTCTTAGTCGCTTTTCAACAATAACTTCGTTCCTTTAGTACAATGAGCAGTATCATGAGCTATTGAAAATTGGTGTCTACTAAAACTTCGGATCCAGATTTCATCTGAATCTGTTTAAACGAGGCAAAGTCACTCATGGAAATACATACTAAAACTACCTATTAAATAAAATAATTATATTACTTTGTTTATGCTCTAGACGACAAGTTTTTACAGTCACTTTTAGATTTTTGTCGTTACTCGTGATGTACGTGGCTTGCATAACCGTGTATAACGCAGCAAGGTCGGATATTGGAAATGAGTTGGTTTTCGTGAAAAACTCACTGATGTTTTAATAAAATTTAATTCCTACTTTTAATCATATATTCTTAAAAGTCGCTATATTGAAATCACGTGTGACTTCGTTGACGAGCCAATATCGGCGGGCATAAATTGGGGTACTAGGTGTAATTATTCGTCTAAATCTGTTTGTGCTCTGAAGGCACAGCCAGCAACAACGCTATTCGGTTATAATATTTTTACGCATTGCCACAACGGTTCATATAAAAATAGAAATTATCTTGGATAAGTATGGAAATGCTTCAACAGTATGGCAACGGTGTTCACAATAAATTTGTAATCTCATCGATCAATTTTCTAAGGGTAAGTTCACACCTTCCAAAGGTTAGCTCAAAATTTAAGCCTAAGTAATTTGTGATGGAATTTGCGACAAATCTTGAAGCGTCAAAACTGTTGCAATGTTTTGTGAAATTTTGTTTCCTAAATTTAAAAGATATTTTCTTTATCGCTGATTAGCTAATGTAATATTAAAAATTTTGAACTGAGTTCACATTTCAAATTTGTCAATACAAAAAAAATGCTTCTAAATTTTGATAACAACTGAGTCAAATTTTAAGCTCAAATTTTGAGCGTTTGCTTTTTTCAAAATTTCGAAGAAATAATCATGATTTACAGTTGTCATCACCGCAGGGGACACTTAGTGAATGATGCAATACAAATATGTGTATTACTTACTTTTTGAAAGTTTAGTGCTATGTCGTATACCAGTTAAATAGAGTAAAGTTTGTAATATCGTAGATTTTGAGGTTTATTTGGGAGACTTATCACTGTATGAGCTTATGGTTATTTCAGTCTAAGATTTCTTAAAAGCTAACGCTAAACGTGAAATTTGTACAATCTTTTAGAATAAAACTATGAAAATGATTTGGCTGATATAGTTAAAACGATATATGTAATAATTAATCTTCCCTTATATATTATAATATCTTAAGTTGTTAAAAGTTTCAACTTTAAATGCTCAGAAGGCACAGTGATTACGTAGTGATGAAAACCAAGTTTTACATAATATGTCACGCACAAAAAGCTATAAAACTATAGAATAAAACTATGAAAATGATTTGGCTGATATAGTTAAAACGATATATGTAATAATTAATCTTCCCTTATATATTATAATATCTTGTTGTTAAAAGTTTCAACTTTAAATGCTCAGAAGGCACAGTGATTAAGTAGTGATGAAAACCAAGTTTTACATAATATGTCACGCACAAAAAGCTATACAAAGGCAATTCCATAAGTGTCCTAACGAGTGCAGTCAAGGGCTGTACCTCAAAATTGTAAAAATGTTGGCAGAACGGACTAAAACCAAAGAATATCAAGTTCTTAATCACAAACGAATTATCATGATACACGCATGTCCAAAGAAATTTACGCTGACGACACATGGGCGATTCAGTGTATTTGACGAAATTGGTGTTTGAAATTCCCATGACATTATTCTTGTGGATGAGAATTAAAATTTGTTCTATACAAATATTGCTTGACTTTATTGCAAGTAAACAATAAGAGGAAAACTTACTGTCATCATAAATATGTTTAGTTGAAGCCGCGTGGTCAAGATCCAGCGACGCCGTTCCTAAACCGTTCCATTCAACCTCTGTTAAACTTCGTGGCCGCAGCCGAAATGTTTTCTTTTGGCACCTCCTTGATCGGAGCTCTTTAAAATTGCAGAAGCAAAAAGCAAGGCAACCAATGAAGCTAAGAAAAGTTGTAATCCACAGAAACGCAATAAAATATTGTGTTCCTTCAAATCCTTCTCGTATGCTGAACACTGGAGTGGGCCAAAGTAACAAAATAGCACCGAACTGAGTTTGCGATATTTTGCTAAATAGCATCGTAAAGGGTGTTGTGAAATACAAACTCTGAAAAATTAATTGTACTAAGAGTCAATAAAGGAAAAGTATGACATTTATAGGTCTCTAATTTTAGAGCATGTGATATGTTACAAGCGTTTTGAACCTGCACTCCCTCCCACTCAAAGCATATTGACTCCCAGTGTTGTGGATAGTAGGTTAGAGCACGGCTGCGAAGTCGGAGTGTCGAACCACAAATTTGGAGGAGGTCGATTGGACAACAGCCATCGTTTTTGTTTGGGTACACTCCTGTTAAATAGAGGGTGTCCATCATATCCCATATAAAACTAAAGAAAAATTTGTTTTGACTCCAAAAAATGAGGAGATATCACCAAACACACATGCGAGTGACTTCTAACTCAGATTATGTGTTAGGGGGAGTCTCTACCCTTATGCACACTTATAATGGTGATACATATTAGTTGTTACCATCGACCAACGGCTTAGTCTTTTGACCCTCATTTGAAACAATGCATAATTTGCCCTAAGATGTGTGCGGCAGGGCCGCATTTTGTCACAGTCTGCCGTGTCCCTAAAGCCAAGCTTGGCTAGCCGCGATTAACTAGCGTGACATTTTTGAGCCGAGCCAGACCCTACACATATAATAGCTAATAGTAAAGCGAAGCCTATAAATTATCTCAAGGGCCAGAATCAGCTCTTAAAGCCAAAAATATATGACGACAGTGAAAAATCACTAAAAAATTGAAATTGATGATACATATGGTCATATATTCGTAAATCATCTTTCCAGTTACAATAGTATAATTTTAATGTATGAAAGAGCGTGTTTCCATAGCTACTAGGCTAACTTGTAAAATGCGATTAAACAAAATTTTGAAAATAGCGATTTTTACGTATTTATTTTACCTGCATTTATGCGTCTTTACTTTAATTACTACTAATCTTGCCTTTTTAGGCCTAGAGCTAAATATTTTCTCTGTAACACAATCTGCTAAACTGAATGTAATAAATTTTTTTCAGTAGCCGGTCCCGGAGACATAGCCGCTCCCGGCTCGTACAAACATACCATAGCTTAGCTATTTATTTATGAACGGCCTGATATGGCTGTGCCTTTTCGTCGAATGCGGGAATTGGCTCTGTGACATAATTCGGCCCTAGGTGCACACATCTTAAGGTAAATGATGCATTGCATTCAAAATTTTTGTTTCACGATAGTGTTTTCATATGAAATAGCTTTATGTATGAGATAAATCTATCATACAAGTATGAAATAGCTAAGTAAATTGCTTAGAAGTTTAGAACAGTGGAATATAAAAGGTTCTTTAATCTTCAGCAGCATACGGTGATTCAAAGTTTTCTATAGGGGGTAGGGGTTACACTCTACCCCAGGCCATATTTACCCTCTCCACTGAAGCCTCCGCACCACACCGCCGCCCGCCGAATAAGCACTTGAATTTTGAGCAAAAATTGCAAAAAATACGGTAGAGTCGGCAAAAATTGAGGTAAAATTAGCAAAAATTAGGTAAAGTCAGCAAAAATGTGGATGCCTGAAGGTCTACCCCCTCAGAACTCCCCTCCCCCCTGATAGTTATCTCCCTCTACTAAGGCGACGGTATATCGACATTAATGGCTGATATGCTTATATTAAAGAATCGGTCTGACATAATGCTCTTTGAAATTTCGTTTGGCATCATTGCTGGTAGTCCTAAATAGTGAATCTTGTTTGTATTTTGTAAATAGATATAATGACGAATAAACGAATAATTTTATGCGCAAGAGTTTGATTATATCAAAACTAAAAAAATAGTTATATATTCGTTATGAGTTCCGAAGTTTATATTGATGGTCTATAAAACCAGCTATTGTTTAATATCCAAACATAAACGGCTTTGACCACGACATGCCGCGTTCTAAAAGTGACGCTTTATATAGAAAAATTACCTGGTTTGAGTATTATATAGGTTGTCTGCTGTTAATTATATGAGGTTTCTTCGAATTTTTGGGAAGATAACCTGTTTGCTTTATTTGGAAGCACCAGTTAATACCCGATGTGCAATAGCGGATGAACCGTACACACCCACGATCTGTCAAATGCCAAAATTTTGAAACCACTTGTAAAATATAGCAGCCAAATACCTAAACTTGGTGTAGTTAATTACAATTCGAAGCAATTTACCTTCTTGGATAAATCCAATGGTTACTAATATATTTACTAACTTGCAGTGAGTCTAGACTAACCTTCCGACACGTTAGCAAAAAGATCCCCGTTGTGTTAGTACTAGAAATGACAACGAACCGAATTTTTTATGCTCGGATTGGTTTGGCTCAACTCAACAGTTACCTGGCCCGGCTTGGCTCGAGCAGATTTAATCGGTCTTTCAACTTGCTCAACTCGGCTCGGCTCGTTACCTGTTTGTCTAGGCTCCCCTCGAAAAATTGGAAAATTGAAATTGGATGTGCCGTACGTGGATGTACAAATGGATACGCAAATAGATGTAATCTAACATAAGTGACAACCTAGTTCGCTCTTTGAGTTAAATTTTGCAACAAATTAAGTAACACTTGTAAAATATATACGTTACGTTCAGGGGAAGCCAATCCTACATAATCGTGAGGAACACTAAGACTGACAGCGAATACTGCGATTCGACGGCAAAGTCAAGTATCAGATACTAAGAGCCGATAAAGTTAGTCTCACTGAGCAGTATGATAATTTTCAAGTTTGCTGGTTAATGGTCGCGTTACATAGCAATCAATGTCGTAAACATGTGCCGTTCATCCATGTTTTTGCGCAACTGACTTAGACTCAGCCCATATTCCTGGAATCACACCACTCTCATGTCATTAACTATCAAATTAAATGAGGTATTTACGTTACACAGAACCCGGCACAGAAAATTTTGAACGCCAATAGCCCATACCATCCAGCGCTATACAGTGTGTATAGAACAGACTATGTCTGCGACACCGTCAAACCAATAGTACCTAAAGCTAACTATTCTTTTTAATAACGGTGTCAACAGCGCCATTACCAAAAATACATTACATAAGGTGTGTGGTGTGAATGACACAGCATAACTGTTTGAAAAATTATATGAGGTATTCTACACCATTCCATTATCGGCACTACACTACCTATGTATACTATCGTAAACTACTGTCAGAAACACTATGGTGTCCAATTCACCATAAAATGAATGGTGGCAGAGACATCCAGCGTGGACAAGACATTCAGATGGCAGTCATTTTTAGGGCAGACTCCACTTAAGACTCCACTTATGCTGGGCAATATTTTAGTTTTCCAAACCAATATTTTCGAGTAGAGTCAGCTTTTTAGACCTAAATATTAACCTAGTTCCTTGCAAGGAAACAATGGGCTCTCAACAAAGCCATATGAAATTGTCAATATCGATGTTTCTTGAGTGTTTTTTCTATAAATTCCTTCTCTTTGCTGCAAGGATTTAAAGCACAACAAAACCTGCCCTGTATGTTGCTGTGACATACTTCTCGTAAGTAGACAATAAATTCGAGTTCAGGAACAACTGTCAAATACCGCTGCACTTTCACACAGAGTGGTTTACTTGTTCTTACACAGATAAGGTTCAATAAACCTTAGCACATTAGTAAGCCTAATACGGATAAATATGTCCAAGTCGGCACGTCAAGCAAACCATTGTTACGTTTTTGTCCACCATGTGATTGTGCCATTGTTTTTGGCATTTTCAGGCTCTGCATTCATACGCCGTGCAGCTAGAATAGGAGTTGACAATTTTTTACTGAACCGTATAACGCGCTTCATTAAAAGCACATCAACCCAAAAGACGGTGCGTTTAGCGCTGTCCCTCCCTGTATTTCATGGGGACAGTTCATTCCCCCTAGCGTTTCATGGAGGTAGGACAAATGTCCCTAATAATTCACGGGGAGAAGACAATTTGGCTTCTTCTTGATTTCGTGGATGAATACTTGTCCCCTTTGAATTTTGTGAGAAGACATTGCCCCTTCGAAATCTGTGGGAAAATTGTCCGCAGCACGAAATCAAGGGATAACAAATTTAAATCCGCCCACAAATTCAAAGAGGAATAAATTGTCCCCCTACTTGAAATACAAAGAGGACATTTGGCTTCCATGAAACGCAGGGCGCACAAATGAACTGTCTCCCATGAAATACGCAGGCGCATTTGACGCAGGGAGTACAAATGAACTATCTCCCATGAAATACAAAGGGACAGCGAGAAGCGCACCGCGACGTACCTCTTGGGTTTCTGTGCTTTCTCTGAACAATGTCATGCTACTAAGTAAAAAATTAGCAACTCTTCGTGGTATAGCCACACGTCCATGCTGCTGTGAGGCCAGAACCCTGATTCCCGACATCGTCTGCTACAGGTCTGATGCGTGCGCGTTTCCATCATGTCCGTAATACTTCTGTGAGGAGCGGTTCAATGTCTTTGACCACTGAACGTTTTCATGTTTCTAAGTTCCACTTTCATGTAGACGATTCAAACATGGCGGTGTGTCTACTAATAGGATCGGTTTTGCCAACTGGCTATCCGCCATCTTTAGCAAGTGTGCCAGCCTTCGCATAAGCATCATTGTGATTGTTTGTAAAAGATTGCATTTCCAATTCCGATATACAATGTGCAATTAGAAATGTCCTGAAATGAGCACTATCTTGCACAAACAACTGCACTCAAACACTTACAAGGTGCCATATGTTAGTCATTTGCATTGAAAGTTTTCGCAAGTATAGCAGTACAGAAATGACATACGCGTCGAAGACCGCAGAGTTTTGTCACCAGGCTGACCAGACAAATTCGCCACAAATTACTCAGCTTAGCGAACTCGAGTGATTCTGTGACTAATATGCCTGAGACATCCCTGCTAGAGCATCTTGCTCCAGTTACAGCGGAACCAAGGCAGCAAATACCATCAGCGTTTTGCAGCATGATGCCGTTGACAGAGTAGACAGGTACTGCTGAACATCAACATGACAGGACTTTGTTTTTTGTCATACTGATACCTGGACCGATGCAACTGCAATGGTTATGAAAATTACCAGTCATCGCCTACATTTTGCTTCAGACTCCGCGAAAAGTGATATATCGTACACATAATCGAGATCTGTTATTTTTAGTTTAGCACTATTGTATCTCGAACACAGGTATTTACTACCCACTCAATTGAACAACACTAATAAAAACGTTGATTCCTGCCGCATGCCCGCCTAAATTTCAAATGATGACAAGTGATTGCCGTGAATTTTAGCTACGTCGCTCCACCGCGCAAACATGAGCATTGTAAAGTCAAACAGATTACTGGGATTAAATCATCTTTAACGATGTTGTAAATAGCAGTTCTACTCAATGAGTCGAATACTGCTTTAAAGTCTACGAATTTAACGATATTGAGCGGAATGAACTCGTTTTTATGCTCTGTAATCATAAACGCAGCGCAGATATTAGATCCATGCGGCCTCTTTGTGATCTAAACTCCGCTAAGTTTTCTCTTGTCAGATTGTGGCGCGTAGACCTGAAACAATTCATTACGCCGCTTCGAATACCGTGAGACCAGCACATAACAGCCAAGTGGCCCGGTAGTTTCTGCATTCCCCGTTTTCAAACAAATTAAACATACTGGCAAATTCTCGGGTATTTTGTTTTGCCACAATATTACGGTGAATATCAGTCTTCAGACATCATCACAATCTCACAATCGTACTTCCGCATTTCTGGCAGGACTCCACTCAGATCTACAGGCTGACGGTTTCACAGTGACTGGGCCGTCTTGAGTAATTTTCCATGTGCCGTCAGTATTTGCAAGTCATCTTCAGCGTCGTGGAAACTATCAGTAGTTTAAATAGATTGAAATTATCATTTGTATGTTATGCATTAGGAAACTGAAGGAAAAATTATTTCCACCTGTTCGTTCGCCCATCTGCACTGGTAATCACTCTGCCCCTTACGCCTCTAATGGTATCGCTGATTGCAGGCGATCTGAAACATATACGTTGGACTAGCTAGTAGAACATACGGTAGTTCCCATGTGGTTTAAATCTTACATCGTTAATCCGGTTTTACTACATAAATTCAGCCAAACGATGAATAAATATTGTTGTTCCTATTTTTATTATCAGACGTTGTCGTCGAACGTTGTTCAAAAACTGAGACCGACCTGCTATGCGACACTGGAGATAAATTCTGCTACGCCAATGGACGCGTGAAATTTGATCATAAATCGAGTAACCCAATGTAAAGAAGTTTAAGCATTTTGAAAAACGATCAATTGCTGTGACTTAGAGAAATGGTTTTACACTTGTAAAATAGCCCACTTATCTTTGTTCGATACCAGTTCGTCGTTTCTCTTTCTCATTTTAAGGGTTCGCACTAACGAATTGTGAGTACAAGTGTTAGGAGGCAAAAATTTGTAAGAGTGCAACCATGTGCCCCTTAGATAGGACCTAGAATATTTAGCAAATACAAATTGCTGTGCCCCCATTTTCCTGAGAAAAACAAAACTCTTACTTTCTCCATAAGTTTTATTTGAAAGTTAGTTTTCTACGGCCGCTTTGCTTATGCATGACTCTACATTAGGTGCGTACATCATGGTTGTTCTTTCTCAACTTCGCGAAATGAATCGTGCAAATTTAGAAATCAGAGTTTTTCTATTACTATCCGCAGTTCAGAAAAAGCTAGGAACGCGTTCGTGGTATATAACGTCATTTGCTAGTTTTGCACGTTTGTTCGAGTTCATCAAATGACAATGCTGAAGTAGCATTGCTGTACTCGAAATCTATGAATGTATTAAAGTGTGCGACAAAAATGCGATTCTGAAATCGTGCAATAGCGACCGGGAACGTGTTGCTGTATCCCAAGTTAGAGGTTAGGATAGATGGAGAAAATCGTAATATGTCCGTGGACAACGGATTTGAGAGCGTTGTCTGAGTTGACAGCAGAGCAACCCAGGCGCACACATCTATGGATTCACACATTGCTCTACATAAAGTTTCAAGTGTTTTACAAACATTATACAGTATATTTTGACAGGAAGAAATGTCTAAAAAACCAGGAATACTATACCTATTTCCTTCTTTACAACAGCTTCACTCTTGTAAACTGTATCTAAATCAGCAATAAATTTGAAATCTGGATGTAATACGCCATTATTTAAGTCCGGAATAATTTGAATTTGGACGTAACAACCTATTTCGTTACAAAAATTAAGCTTATAGTTATGATAAAATATATTGGTTAGGCAAAGAAATAATTTCGATAATTACAGATTTTCTATCGTATTGGTACATCGGCCCAAGTAACCCTAAAGGCGGAAATAAAATGCAGGCCATGCCGTTCTCGATATACTAAGCCTTAGTCTTAGCCTTATTCTTAGCCTAAGCTAAGGTCCTTATATTAGAAATTACACTAAGCATAAGCCTAATTCAAAAGGGTGCCATGCCCCAAACCATACGCTCTTAGCTGTTCTTTTTTATAACGTCATATATAACGTACCGTCCTTCAAAGTTACTTGGGCTGGTATATCTATATGGCATAGAAAGTGATAAGTTGAAATTTTGTTATATATTGAAGGCAAACATACAAATTCTCACATTTAAATATAGATAGTGTCACTGCCTGCTGAAATATCGTACGTAATATCTGAGGGTTATGATGATAGTCTCATTGTCTGAAAAACTCGCTGTTTAAAGAACAAACATGCAAGTCAAAACCTACAACAGTTCGCAGGACAGCTTCTTGTAAATTGAAATATTTCAATGGTGAAAGCAACCAATGAGCATCCCGAAGTCCAATGCCGCTCGCGGCTAGGAAAAACTGATCTGGGTCAGATTTGCATAAAAAACACGTGAATCCGGGTAAGCAGAACGCAATTGACCCTTGCGGCCAATTTCAGCTGTAAAATATTCGGATATATTACACAGATATCAGGGGCTCACCTACGGAGGTGCCCAAGAAAGCACTTACACTTGATTTTAATAACTTTCTGGGTAAAAAATTCTAAGCTCTGGTTCTACAGACCTACCAAAATTTCAAACACTACTTCGTGCCAAACAGTACAAAAAGGGTCACTGAGTCCCTCCGTTAGCGAAATTCTGGATTATCCACTGACAGCAAAATCGTCAAACGTTAAACAGCTAAACGTCAAATCTTGCGTCTACCGCATCATAATTCCTAAGTGTTCTGGTTGCTATAGAGCCTGGTGAGCTGCTAGAATAGTATAAACAACGTTTTGCCAATCCAAACATAATATTACTTCAACTAGTTAGATACCTAAAGACCCATTTTTGATCCAAAAAGAGACCAGCACACATCATATCCGAAAATTTCACGTCTGTCACTTCCCAGTAGTTCTCTAAACAAGAATAAAATACAACTCATGCAAAGTATAATGTTTCCTACTTTATATATATTTATCTGTCCAATCAAATCTACGCGTATGTGGAACAAGATGTGGTACAACACGAGCTAAATCAGCAGTATTATAAAATTATATCAATTTCCGTATCGGTGCTACTGTGAGCATTTCATTTTTAAAGTCAATAAACGTCAGTGCAGACCCCACAATGTGGACAAATTAATGTCAAATTGTTGTGAAGATTATCATAGGGACGCTGCATAAAACAGATAAGGAAGTGTTGTTTACATTTTAAAGGTTTGGTCCCGCACCACGACCGGAAAATTCAAAACTAAAACCATCTTATGATAGCATGCGCTACGGCAGAAGTGAATGCTTAATGAAAATTCCGTAAACTTGGTTAACGCGCATATAAATGTTATTATGACTATTTGATGATGTGTACGGGATTGTATTAACGCAGCTATTGTTTTTAAATTTAAATAAAGCAGACTGAAAGCCACATGGTGATAGCCAAGCTCAACATGATTTAAACATCGGCACCTTGAGTGACTTCTTTTTAAAAGCGTTCGCTCGGGTAAGTTTGCAATCGAAAACCGATAACAACACAAAAATAACGGGTTTGCTTTACGTAATGTTTGCTTTACGTAATAACGGGTTAGAACATGTAAATTGCAGTTTACTGACCACATGCACTTAACCACGCGTTTACAGTCGAGTTCTTATCGCATAGTGGTGCACACACAAAGTCGCAGTTATACATAGGGTAATAAATAATAACACCGGTCTATGACTTGACACTAAAACCATAAAAACGTTATTTTTTGTTTACATGTATTTTACCTATGCGTAAGATAGTGCTGCCATTTTCGCGTACTTACACGTATTTTGAGGCAGATT
Organism: Trileptium ribeirensis; assembly: GCA_030248225.1. NCBI lineage: Eukaryota > Metazoa > Nematoda > Enoplea > Enoplida > Thoracostomopsidae > Trileptium > Trileptium ribeirensis. Next base: position 20,055 of record JASANE010020491.1, on the reverse strand, counting down.
CCGCATTTCCCATGTACTGTTAACAATTGTACAGCGATTTGTTTAACAAACATTCGTTAGTATTAAAACAGAACATACTGAGGAAGCCGGAATAAAAACAGTGGTTAATATGTTACAGTCTCAAATCCCAATTTAAATGAAAATAAATTATGCACGTGTATATACAGATCTCTGTTTGTGTTTGGTACTACAAGACGAACAGTTACACTGTTTGCCACGTTTCACAGTTTCTGACAAGTAATCAAACCGGAAGTATACACGATGGTTCAGTAGACTTATAAAGTTCATTGAAAAATCGCATCCAGTGAGAAAATTATAATGTAGCATATTGTTTGCTTCACATTTCAGCAACGAAATTTAAACCGAAAGATCATAAACCAAAATTGTTTTAAAAATTATTTTAACGCGAAACTTCGGTATGCCAGGTAATACTACTAAGGGCTCGCCGGTTCTTTTCCTTTAACCTCTCTCCTTAGCCGAGATTGGACAATTTTGTAGGTACAGCGATAATTTTGGTACGTTAGACTCAACTCGACGAGCTAGTTCAGAATATGCACATTTTGGCCAAGTTTATTTTTTTCGATATTTTGGGTTGCCAATAGTAGCCAAACACTCCGCAAAGTTTTTTGTTAAATGTATAATTTTATATGTCATTCAAACCGTATTGAGCATCTGAGTCGAACAACGGTGAAATCGTAACATTCGGTTCATGGGATAGTGATTTTCGGTTAGGATTAGCCTTAGGTTTAACGATTTTACATAATTCTAAAAAGTTCTTAACCCGTAGTCTGATTCATCAGACTTTACCATCATTCCACTCAGCTCGCCAATACGGTTAGAATGATATATAAACTTATATTTTTATATAAATTTTTTTTCTTAATTTTGGGGTACCAAGGGAAGGAAGGTCATTTGGATCCCAAAAATTCGAAAAACAATTGTTTCAAATCTGTCTAAAATGAATAGATATATTCTGAACCAGCAAGTCGAACTCAGTCGCATGGCACAAAATTATCGCTATATCTTCAAAATTGACCAATTTCTGTCTTTGGAGCTAAAGCAATAAAGCAAAAGACCCGGCGCGCGCATTGTGTTCCAACAGATACAATCGAACCGTTCCAATACTATGTGATGCAATGGTACCACAAACCGAAAAGGGCCGGAAGAGAACGCAGCGGATCGACCACAACTACAGCACGCTCTAGATGTGATTACGTATCCGTTCTTGAACTATTTTTTAAACAAAATAGCATTCAAATCACTTATAATTAACTACTAGTGCAAGAAGTAAAAGGAAATATATAGGATTTACTTTGTGCTACAAACGCGGGTCTATGCTATAACTCATGCAATGTAATAGCTACCTGTATGGCTCAAACATTCACGCTAATCACGTCAGCATACATACGCCACAACTTCGTTTTGAAGCAAGATGCACTCAGTATTTGGTGTGATAAATATAAATTTAGAACCCAGAATTTCTTATCAGAATTAGCCTAATAGCTGTCCGTCTTAATGTATATCTCTTGTTGCTTGAATAATATCTCTGAATGGAAGATGATTTCTTTTCGTATTGAAGGCTTTATCTTGCGACATTTGAATATATTTTCTTAATAATTAGGCAAAAAACTCTGAAAAGTAAAATGTGGCAAATCATATAAATTTAGATGAAAAAGTATAATATAAAACGGCTTAAAGACAGATTTTGTACAACATCTGATGCATAATGTTTTATGGCCGAAGGGCATCGATATTTCGAATATCGTTTAGGTCCGGCTGCTGCAAATAAAACTTTAGCATAAAATATTTCGATCTTTTGTTTTAAGGTTTAAAAATAGCTATGCGGCGTTTATTTTGGTTCATAAAACTGTAAGCACATTTTATACGTGTAGCACTGTCAGATTGTGGATCACATGCATAAAGACAAATAAAACATGCTATAAATGTTCATTTATATCTGCAACTTTTTCGAAAAAGGTCCTTGGTTTACGGTTAAACCTTTGCCACCTTTGCATGCACATGTTGCTACTTGCCGGTTGCCAAAACACGTAAAACAGCAGCCAGCCATGGCTTAGTTACACGTAACAGCTATCTCATGAACGTTTCCTAATGATGTGATGCTTCTTTACATTAACAGGCTCACAAAACAAAATTGTGCAACAGATAATGACACCTCGTAAAATATAATCGCTACAGTTGTCATCACGTGATACCACAATTGCTAATTGGTTTTGGTCGTTGGGTATTCCAAGCAAATCGAAAAGACGTACAGAAGAAATATAGGTACGACTCGTCCATAAGTAAAATAATATGGCGACTTTCGGCCAAACAAACGTCAACATGTCAGAATTGTCAAGTTCGCAACATCCACATGAGATATCTCATGCTGCGATTTAATAGAAACTTGCGTGCCTGTGTATTCCCAGTTTCAAAAATGTTTACAAATTTTATTGATAACGCCGATTACAGAGCTCACCACTAGTTTAGTAGAACAAATCTCAAAATTTGGTTATACTTACTACAACAAGAAGAATTGCAAGCTATTCTGATAGAATTAATTTCAACTTAATCAAATGCAGCTATTGCCAGTTTTTCATGACGTACACAAGCCTTTTACTTACACAACAGAAACGAAGGACTAACAGGGCACCAATTTTTAACCATTTTTCAAATAAATTTTAACATTATAACCCGTAAAAGACCGCATCGAACAATGTGATAAAAATTAAAGCATCTATAAGCAAGAATCCATATACATGTGCGTAGGAATTACTTATATTTCGCATAACCTTTGCATGCTGCTTCGTTTCCTACGTAGGTAGATTGTCAAAATGAACGTGTTATTCCAAATTAAGTTACAAGTTACGTTCAAAAGTAATTCTATTTCACTAGTATGAAGCCACAGAGCAAAAGATTGAATAAGATCAATTTTTTGAAACAAAATATGTCACAGCAGCCATTACTCGAGAGGGTCATGAAAGCAAGCTAAAAACACATGGTTGATGGAGAGGGTACAGTGCCTTCGGCTACCATAGGTTCGGCGCCTGTGGCACACCTAATTTACAAGTGGACCAACTGTCAGTGGAGAAGGTCGGCGTTTTTCGTCAAGGGGGCGATCCTCAAGTGGTAGCCTCCTATCCCTTATGAACATGTAGATTCTGAAACAACCGTGGAACAAACAAATGTTTGATTTTCATTTTAACTTAGGCTTGAACTAAATTTATGTTATTGGAAAGGAGAATCACTCGATGTCAGGCATTTCCTAATTCATAATATTGGTCTATACACATACCTTATGTATGTATATAGTCACGGTATCTGCCAAACATTGCTGTTTACCAATAATACGGTATAAGTTTATCCTGTGTTAACGGTAAACGCGGCGATGATCATTATTTTGAGATATAACTACAATATATAAAAGCAAAATCAAGATATTCAATCACACTCAAAAATTTTAATAATCAAACTTCGTTCACTCTATAAAAGTTTTTTATATTATTTGTTGTTTGGAATAGTCTCTTGACGTACACAGCAATTATATCTCCACCCTAATAGAATTATAGTAAAATTTTGATATCGTAAGTTATTACAGTGTATGTTGTCGGGCTTAATCTTACTTTTCGCCATTCACAGCAATAATCGGACAAACCTAATAGAGCAGACAAGTTTTGACACCTCAATAAAAGGTTTTACAGTTTGTTATCTGGATTTTTCTTCTGAGTTTCCATCGTTTACAGCCAATCGCTAACATAATAGCGCCCCGTTATAACGTAAATTTCGATACCTCAATGAAAGTTTTACGGGGTTTGTAGTCTGGGTAAATGTGACATTTCAAAGTCTACAGCAAAAATTATAACGTTCAATAACAATTTGTATTCTCGTTCAATAAATCACAATCAAATATAGGCTTATTTTTTTCTCCGCTATATACGTAATTGTTTACCTGGTTCGTGCGATCAATTTCCTCAGTTACACCTGTATAGTTCAGCTTTGTTAGAAAATAGGTGTTGTATTAAGGGCGACTGATATCGCAGAAATAACTGTTTTTGACCGTTCAATGGCTGATGCGCCGCATTCTGCAAAATAGACTTCTAAACAACGAACTGATGCAAACAAAACAAGGTTTTATGCTGAATTGCGATCTACGACGGAAGAAATATATAATAAAATCGTGCTCAGCGAATAGAAAAACTTCATACAACTAAATTATTATTACAAAGCAGCGTGATTAGCTAATGGTAAATAGAAATTTTTAAAGCCCATCTGCCTAAAAAGAAAAAAATTGTCAGAAAATTTGCAACACACCTAGGCATTTTCCAAAAGCAAAAGCGAAAACAATGATAGTTGGAACGAGTAAAACTGTTTTAAAACAGAGGCGAGATATATGCATTTCGATTGAAATGCTGAGATATTCAAAGCCAATAATTTTTTATATACAATTAATATATTTTCCAAGATCTCATTCGGAAACTACCGTGAAGGCTTGATTCCTTATCTGTTTTAAACTATTGTTTCCTTTGTGATATGTTATATTTTAGCAGTGATCAGTTGCCCAGATTTTGTTTTCTAGTAAACCATGCTTATTTCAGTTAAAACATGGGTGATTCCTATTTGAAAATATATATGCCTGCACTTCAAACCACTATAATTTATAAGCAAGCATATATCTAATATATAATCTTCATAATTGCAGCTTTAGGCAACTCATATTTTCGAAAATACACTTTCCTTGAAAAGCTTTCTTTCCAAAGTACTATATAACGATTTTCAGTTATCAAGTGTTAAATCTATATTTCCAGGAGCATGTCCCAAGCCACATATAATTGCAGACCCGTTATAGCTATTTCGCCATAAAAATCCGTGTCTTTTAAAGCTTTTCAACTATACTGTAGCGAAATAATCTTCAGTTTTAATGCTGCTGTTCCAGATTGAGAATTCCTCAAACGCTTCGATTTAATCTAGTCATTTTTGAGTATTTCTACTGTTGTTCCTGTTTTAAATAGGGTTCATTACCCAATATCCACGATGCATGAAAAATCGTAGTCGTAAAATATCAGTTTTTTCTATAATCCCTTAAACAATTTTTAAATAATTTTATTCGGCTTAATGAAACAAATTGAATGGTGTAAAAATACAATTGACCTAGCAAGTCATGCAATACTTACAGAGTAAAGAGAATTAAGTAATTACAAAATGTACTAAAATTAGAACAAACGCGAAGAACTAAACAATTTATCAAAATGATCTACACTGCAATAGTTAAGCCATTAAGTTATTATAGTAGTATACATTACATCAAAAATCAACCTTTCGGCATAATTACGGAAAAATATTCAATTCAACCAACGTACACGAGCTGTTCTACATACGTGGTCATTCCACTGCCAAACTCAAAAGATTATAGCGTTAACCATTAATACAAATGAAACAGCTACTGTTCATTCATTCACCAAACAAAATTTATACATAACGTAATTAAATATAAGCTCAAACCAAACTTTAGACGTCACATGCAAACATTACTATGCACATCTTAAATAGTATGTTAAACAATATAATCCTCACACTGAGAACAACAATAGCGTGGTCATAAAACAACTTTTGCCTAAACAGTAAAAGAGATTTGCGACACCCGCAGTTATATAATTCCATTTTCGACACATCACCATTAAGACCAGGCCTTTTCCTGTATGTTTCTCTAAATCTTTTCAAAAGAAGTTTCTCACAATTGAATTTAGGAGGGACAGTAGTGTAAACTGAGTGAACAGCATTTGTGTTAGATTTCTTTCGTTGTTCCTAGTCGTCCTAATTTAGCGCCCTCTTTTGTCGTTTGTCCAAAGCGACAATACAAACAGTGACAACCTTATTTCATTAACTTTTATAACAAACACTTCAAAACGATGATCTGAAAGCTAAGGCTCATTTTTAATTTGATGCTAAGAACATAATACAAGCTATGAATATTTCTTTTGTGAAATCCCGCTCAAGCTAAACAATGGGTCCACCGGGAATATAACATCGGGCTTACGCATGCGCAGCGTACACCATGGGACAGCTTGCAACGGTTGGTATGTTGTGATAATATTCTAACTCGCGAACTGCCGCTTCGTTAGTATTGATGATTATTTGTGTGATCAATACACATAATACCCTACGTGTTATATTATTGCTACTACAGTCTACGTATTGACATTGATATTATAGTGTACGTATTGATATTATAGTGTATGTGTTGTATTGATGATGAATGGTGTAAATGCAGTCAGTTGCCAAGAATTAACTATAAACAGCCTATATAAATAATACTAAGGTTGTTCTTCAGCTATTATCTGCTGAGTTTAAAACTAAAGCCCATGCCCATAGACGCAGTGAACATGTGTCCCCACACACGCCCCGCTCGGGTCCCCAAGCTTCTCGCCACACATGGTCCCACTCTTGGTTCCCGGGTAGCTCAAGCCCGTCCTCGCACATTCGAAGATCAACGGCCCAAAATCATTGTCCAGTTTTTAACGTAAAGGTCTTGTATATTGCGTTACGGGCATTTCTATTTGTCACAAATTAATAGTAAGTACACTAGCAGAATGTCTACATTAGACCAGTATTTCAAACGACGTCGACCTCTCTCTGATCCAGGAATACTGTCGTCAATGGCTCATAGTGCCACCGAGTTTGTCAATACGTCGAACAGCTAATGCGTGTATGCCTTGTACCAAAGGTACAAGTACTTGCGAAGCTGAACGCAGCTTGAGTGCTTTACGCCGTCTAAAGACATGGTTTAGAAACAACATGGGACAGTAGAGATTATGCAATGCTGCTAAATGTCACGTACATTAAACTCGACGATGCTAAATGCAAATGAGACCAGTTGACCTAGGCTCCTTTCGCACAGATGACGCTACCGATTCCCTTGCATTAACGATGTCTTCTGCCTAAATACTGGAGTCAGTTTTTACAAAGCTGGCACAAGCTTTTTTGTAGTAATACCAGATGTTGAAGGTTGTGTACCAGAAAGCGTCGAAGGAGCAGGGACTAGAGAGCTTTCAGCTTCAAGAGTTGAAATGGGTTATGCTGCGTCAGAATCCGACTTTTTCGTCTTTATATAAATACCGCTCTATCTCACTCCCTCCACTCCCCTCCTCCTTCCACTGAAAACATATACCTCCGAAGGTGGTATATACTTAAAAAACAGAAAGTTACAGGCGATTACACAAAGCGACAAAGTATAAATGAAATCACGTTCGCTGCGTTTCACTGTCGTATACGAGATACTAGTTTATGCAGCAATGCCAAAATTAGCAACCTAAAAGATATCCACGTCATACCATTTTATGTCTGACCTCATACGGTCGGCGTAGTATTCTTTTCAGTCGTTACATGACATTATGCCGTGCTTCGCTAGTTGCTGCTCATCGCGCTCCTGCCTTGATTTCAGTACCAGCAGTGCAAAGATTCTTATACCTATTGTCGCTCCAGTGTTCAACAATTTTAGTTGACGTATTGTTCTCTGTTGTTGTTACACTAGCGCGCAACTACTACGGTTTCGGTTAAAGCTGCAGTGTCAAGATGTTATTCATCGTTACACCACTGTGCGACAACCTTTGTTGTCATTTCGCTGCGCGTGCAACTTTAAACAATGTTGTTACAAGCAGTGCATCATCAACTGATACAGACGCTACAACGTTGTTCAGAAATGTCAATTGTTGCACGGAGATCGTAGCAACTGGCAACATCGTCATTACAATATAACTACAGTGTAACAAGCATTGGGGTTCTTGCGTAACCGTGTGCAGTGAGTGCACGCATCTTATTGTAAACTACTCATAATACTTCAGCAGAGAAATTTATTTTAACGGCTGGAACAACAGAACTGTCGAATCGATATGCTTTCTTCAGGCAAACATAGTACGTAAGCTTTGAATTTAGACTTTAGTTGACTTTTTATAACACTAAATTTTTCCAGGGAACTCTAAATCTGGGGTGAATGATCCCGCACTTTCAAAAGTCGAAGGATATGCCACCAGTTTCTGCGCCTTTGCCTCTGATTAAAATGTTTAAAGTATTGGCATATCAACAGCTCCTAAATTAATCACTAGCTATTCTGGAGAAGAATAGACACCGTAACGTAAATCTTGGGTAGAAATGTGCGAGGTGTTCCGATGTGACTAATGATGTTAATTCGAGAGTTCATTGTGACCTACAAATGACAAGGGGAAGAAGCAGGCATATGCTTGCATATAGTGGTTCACGATCCGAGTAAAGTATAACTAACGACGCGAAGCAATGGCAGAGGTTGTAACGAAATAATGTTCACCAGTGTAGAAAGTGTTAGGGACGAGCACGGTGCTAGCGTTATGCGGCGTTCACGTTATAATTTGCCCGCTGTTACGAACACTTATCCCCTTGTAGTCGCGACCCTACCGTATTGACAGTCAGCGTCACACCGATACCGTAAATCTATTTCCGAAGGCGTGCAAAACACACCTAGCTACTACGTTTGTCAATACTGTGGCGTACACACCATTGGTTACCAATTTTCCGCGAATTAAAAGTAACGGACACGGCACAGCGTCAATAAAAATGCAGAAAAGACACGATGTGCTTGATACCGTCGAAAAGTGCTAATACTCACAGCTAGCTACCGTAAAAATTGAAAAAAAACATGGGGCTGTCAAGACACCCTGTTGTCGACGGCGTGCCTGACGCTATGTGGGGTACATAAGTTCCAAGGTTAGATGCATTATAACATGCTCGCCGTATTAGTAATAATACGCCACTCATATTGAAAGTTCAACTGGCGATGACAAATGGAAGGCATGGCGCCGCGTCTCTGTTATCACATAGCACGGTTTTGGTTTCTACTGCACCACAGTATATAGTTGACTTTGCCTAAACGGCACGCGTAGCCACTCCATGAATATTAGATCACCGGCGAACTGGGCGTCGGAAACGATATTAATTGTCGTATAATAATAAAATGAGCACGCTTTTATATAGAAAGTATATAAATAGGGAGCAACCCAATCCGGACCTACGTATTGTCACACGGAGGACCATTAATTAAGTTTTGGAGGTAACAAATATTCAAGCGTCATACAATATTGGTCATGCACTACACTGCTGAAATTTTAGAGAACACGTGATTAATCTAGGAATGGGCAAATTTTATACATTATATATTGGAAGACAATACTTCAAGAGAGGATCTTATTGTAAATACTCGAGAAGAACCCTGTCGAAATGAACCCAAATCAAGTTGATGATGTTATGTTGTACCATACATTCCGTATCATCATATAGGAATCCTATTGTCCAATTTAAGAAACCAACACCCCTATGCAACATGTGTTATTGAAAAAGGTGTCCATATTTGGCGTACTTCCCCTATACATGCATTGGTTTTATACTGGTTTACGTGCCCATTGTTTTTGAGTTAGTGTGTAATTCTGATTCGTTCTGATTAAATTGCTTCTGTATGCACTTACCGAAACCGGGCGATTTTCGAAGTAATATCAGGTCTACTTTTACATCGATAGCTGAGTTGAATATCGTGTTTATAAGACACAGTGAGTGAGTCCACTATGGGTGCGCACACCAAGGTTGTTCTTTTGTCAAAATCTCGAATTGCTCAGCTAGCGTTGTGAAGAGCCTTAAGGATTCGAGCAACAGCGTCGTCGTGGCTGAGTAGTTTTCGAGAACATAATGCGTGAGTCCGCTTTTTAAGATGGCTACACCAAAGTTGGTCTTCTGTCAAAATTACTAATTGATTGGCGCAGAAATCCGCGTTCACATTTTTGCCATTCGCAGTTTTTGATTCCATTTAGCATGTTTGTTTGCGTTGATCAAATGCCATTCTGAATCCGACAGCAGCGTTTGCGGTCTATTTGTATATCATAGCATACGAGAAAACTACGCGATTGTAATCACATTTTACTTGTACGCGGTCAGCAAAATGCGACAGTAAATCGCAAAATAGTGACCATGAACAACACCTATACGCGTTGCTGAATAGGAATTCGTGTGCTCGTACATAAGGAAAAATCGTGACTGTTTGCGTTCAGTACTTTTATGATCGTGAACTGACTTGATAAAAGAACAACGCAGGCGTACGCAGCGAAAGTGGACTCACGCACAATAATCGCTCGCGAGCCTTAAATCCGCTTGACTGCAGCCGGTTTAGTTAGCCCTGGTCGCTTATGTGAATACTTCTTTATTAACCAATTGTACCACCTTCAACTGTTTCTGTACATTAAAGTAAAACTCAGAAAATGAGAATCCTGCCTTCAGTGTTCAATTTATGTAGCGTATATGTTCAATGTTTTGTTCGCTATTACAGGCCAAGCCTATCCCGGCTATTGCGTGAGGATGAAGGATCCCAGGCACTAAACGCGTATGGTTCGCGCTAGCACCAACAGGTTGAAATATAGAACGATGCTAGAGAAATACACGGAAAAAGTTAAAGTCAAACTTTTCTGCTTGTAGGAATCATGACATACGCGAGTAAGGTGCAAATCTGCTGTTAAATTCAATTGCTGAAAAGTATGCAGTTTTAATAAGCATTTTACAAGATAGTGAGTCCGATGTTAAGCATTCGACTTTAGCAGTTATTAACGGCCGGCCGATGGCTTGCGTTTGTTAAAGGCCGGCGTTGCGACACAATCTTCGGCCGGTCGATGGCTTTAACAGCCTTTGCACAGCGCTACTCCACAACAAATTACAAAGGAATGTGGTATAACTCAGTTCTTTACGTAGCGTACGTCAGGCTGCGTGCTGTTCGCCCGCGTTGTGAAGACCCTTAAGGATTCTAGCAACGGCGCCGTCATGGCTGAGTTGTTTGAAAGCGCAATATGTACCTACTTTTTTAGATGCCTACATCAAGATTTGTGTTGAATTCATTCGCGTTCACATTTTGCCATTGGTAATCGCATTTTTGTGAATGTAGGAATTGAATATGCATTCGCGCACATTTATCAATTTCGCACGTTTGTCCGCGTTCATAAAATTATATTCTGAATTAGGCAGCATCGTTCGCAGTCTATTTGTGTGTTATAACATGAGAAAAACGCAATTGTCATCGCGTTTTCACTTGTACGCGGTCAGCAAAATTCTAAATCGCAAAATAGTGACCGCGAACATCGCCTACGCGTTCGTACATCGCAAATGGTATATATACCCGTAAGTAAGGGAAAATCGTGATTTGTCCGGGGTCATCGCTTTTACGATCATGAACTGATTTGACAAAAGAACAACCCTGGTGTACGCAGAGGTGTGCCCGGCAGAAATTATTGAGCCCACGAATAGCGGCGCACATTAAAGGGCTCTCCAAAGCCACTAAGCCCGTACCCGCGGGCTCAATAGTTTTCATTCCCGCAAGTTATTGAATCCTTAATGTCTCAGCATATTTATCGCTTTGGCTTTTAAAGCCATTCTATTCTTGTTAACTTTTCGGTAGGAGATTCTTCGCCAGCGATCTCTCGCTGCCCAGGCTGCACGACAAATACATGATTCGCTTTCGCAACCCATCACCCTACTAGCCACCCAAATGGAAGCTCGCCAGCATTCAGGGAGGCTGCCCGCCCCGTGCCCAGCACATGAATTTGTCACGTCCTAACATACTGTAATTTGCATTTCGGCAAGGCCTAGTAAAAGGAGCCTCCTTATGGTATAGACCGCCCACTAAAGGAAACTGCCTAGTGGCTTTAAAAGTGCCCAGTAAAGGGAGCCGGCTAGTTTCTTCTGTAACGTCCACCAGATGAAACGTCTGGTAACATCTACGTTGCACAGTAATGCGTGACTAAACTTAACCTGAGCCCACTTACAATCCTATTTTGTAAAACACGATGTCGAATCCATATCAATTGTTGCGCAAGCAAGACAATCGATTCGATTCACTTCTAGCTTAGAACTGGTGATTCGCAATCGGCCAATGACAGTTCTATGACGATTATAGTTTTCAGTGGGGATTTGTTTCTGTTCGCGAACATATTCAATATAAATGTGCCAGAGTTAGAAAAGAGGTCCTGTACTTTGTCAGTAATTGTTCACGCACATAACCATTTTCGATTCAAAAGCGGTAAAGTTTCGTTCATAAAAAATTTGAGTGTTCGTGCACAAAAAATGGCCAATCTTTGCTTGAAAAGATAGAGTTCGATAACGCATATTTTTCTAAAAAACAAAATAGGATAGTTGTTGGGCGCACGTTAAGTTTAGTCGCGCATAAACGGATCCGCTGGCTCGGTGCTCGGGGTTGTGCTAAATATTTTAGGATTTACTTTCCGAAATGTGCGGCCTAAACACTTGAAACCGTACCCGGCCCGGCCACGGGTACCCGTGCTTGAACGTGTACCTACCCAAGGAGGAATCACGCACAATTCTAAATCGAACGATCCGAGTTACTGCGCAAGCAACAGTTCGTTCAATGATAGTGGAAATATAAATCCACACAGTATTAGATTACAACAAAGCTAATGCAACATTGAGCGACGGAAATGAAATCCATGACGTTTTCAATATACATATTAAGCTAAAGTATCTTATGATGAATATATCTACGAAGCCCAAATCGTTGGGCTGACCCACCCACCCCGCTCTAAAGCGATTATTTTTCTAACGATATAACGTCCGACCACAAAGTCACAGGGGCTAAATTATATTTCTTCGTCTATAGAATAAAACTCGTGCAAAACGACTGTGTGCATTTCAGCGATCACTGTAAACTAGCAAATGTGGCAAAGAGAAACATTTTCTGTCGCCTGGCAAAGTTCAAATAATCATGAATACATGGATGGTTTAGCAAATAAAACCTGAATATAAAAGAAAAAATTTTTTATGTCAACGTTATCGCAAGACCATATAAGCTGAGTTTACTCCTATAAGTATCAATATAATGTACTGCAACGTATAAGACTTCGTAAATCGCTTTCTCGTAATGAATACAAACAATATTTACTACATTATATGTATGTCTATATCTAAAAATCTTTATTACAATGCCGAAATTTCGTACACAAATGAATTTCCCAGTGTAACTCTTATAATCCGAAACCGGAAAGAATGTTCGATTGTAAAAATACAATACATTCTTTGCTTCAGTTGAGCTGACGACCAAAAAATTGCCAGAAAGTGTCAAATATGTGTAATTTTAACTACGATTACAGATGTGTGTGTAGCACGAAAGCCTTGAGCTTTTTGCCCCCGCATGAAAATTTTTTAGTATTTTTAGGCAAAATTAGTGAAAAAATAGCACATTTTCAGGCCAACAAATAAATATTCACCTGACGGATATGAACTGAGAAAAGTCAACATCTGGGGTCCCCCTCATTTCAAGAAGTAGCACTTTTAAGGGCTAATTTTTGGCACTCTGAAATGGTAAACACTATAATGTAAATGGCAATAATTATATAGTGGTTTCGGTTCCAGATGATACACACCGCGTCAGCGTAACATATTCGACCCGAAAACGATATAAGCTAATTATTATGTAGGCAAAGAAATTTCCATGCGGTGTAAAAGCATAAATCGAAATTACCAAACAATATACTGAATCTTCTCTAAAGCTGCAGGAGCTACTATATACAGCCCGACTGATAAAGAGGAGGGAGAAAAAAATTCCGAAATTTGTTGGAACTGATCATTTTGTCCGATTGTGCAAAAATTTTGCCCATTCTGTTTATTTTTCCTAATTTGCCTTATTTTGTTAAAATTTAACAACTTGTGCTAAATTGTTCCCGTATTAATTTTGCCAAATACCCCAAAATTTTTCGCGACGGTGATTCTGAGCCATCAGGACGGGTGCGTAGTAATGCATAAACAAAAGTGATCCATCCTATTCATAATGATCGAAAGCGAATCGCAATACCTTGTTAAGGAAAAATGCTGAATTTCTTTGAGAACTTAAATTAGACAAAATCGAATCCAAATAGCAGAAGTTGTGCCTTGTGCTCGAACAAACTTTTGAGGATTCTCGTTTTGCAGAAATTCAGTTTTCACGTGTAGTCATTTAAATTTGGATTATTCAGTGTTCGCAAAAAATTTCATGAAGATATAACGTCACAAACATATGGATCCTAAATATAGTTAAGATCTAGGTGTTCACGAACAAAACCGGTTTGTCTTTGAAATTTGGTACATTTCCGTTCGCAAAAATTTCGGTAATTTTCCCTGAATGTTCACGAACGCTAAATATGTCAAATTAAATCGTATAACAGTGTATTCGCTAACAATTTTGCGCCGAGACCAAAAACCGTTCCATAAAAACGCGAAATAGCAAAACAGGATGTTTGCTGAGGTCACTTTAGGTTTGCTGGGTCACTTTAGGTTTGCTCTCGCACAAGTGTAGCTTAGAATGGGGTCGGATTGTTACGCCCTCCATGTGCACCTGCATGTATGTAAAGCACTTATATTGCCATAGCCGCGGTTATACAGGTCAACTAAAGCATAGAAAATACAAATTTAAACTCAATTATATTATCATTCGATCGTTATTATATTGCTTGTTGGAAGTGAATAACGGCTTACAGGGTTACATAACACGTTAAACGTCACGGTTTCGTACTGATTGTTGCCCCTTTCAGTGCCCAGCAGAACCCCACTCCCAGGCTACTGCCTTAACCAAGCTGCATAGCTCCTTCCCACAGTTGTTTCACGTGATGGTTTCAGTTGGTTGTGTTTGGTGTAAGTTTTTCGGGACGATATGTGATGCTTAAAATGATAATTTCGGCAATAAGAACAGTAGAATTTTAGCATTTCAGTAGTATCACCAGTATTGTGTTAGAATGCAAGGATTGATGATTACTGAGTAATGCCTCCAATAGGTTATCAGGCTGCTGTCTACTTCAGCGCAAGTGGATTTTTGCACCCGTCGATTGCAACATAGTCGACTCTCTCATTCTGTTTGCACTTAGTGTGCAAGCAATATGACGTTGTGAACTTTTTAGCTGTTATTTTTATCTCATAATAAATATTGACACAAGAGATATCATACGAAATTATTTGTGTGAGCCAAATATTGAGCTTTATAGATGCAACTCAAAAGCACTAAAATGACTTTGTTGTCTAATGAAAATCACTATATATAGCAAAATACGTGCAAATTCAAAGACTTATACTCCTGCATTGTTGTTCGAATGGCTGAATCAATAACACCTTATGGCGGTGCCTCATCAAGTTAATATAAAAGACAGTTCTACCATGATCCGTACGTTTGTTTACGTTGACCACAAACTTAGAGTAACAATTTAATTATAAAAAGGCACATAGAGAGAATTCACCCATACGGGTGCAATAAACTATACACTTATAATTACAACTTAATAAATTATAAATGCAAGGTACATATAAAATCTAAGTTTCACAGCTAACACCTGAAGTTATATTTCAACAGCTACAAATCAATATTGTCGATTACAGCGCCAGTGAAATCCGACGTAGTAGCGTACCCGCCCAGATCTTTCGTTCGAACTTTACGTTCTCGAAGGACCTTCGCCACGGCTTTTATAATAGCTTCCGAGTATTCGTCCAAGTGAATATGTTTTAACATTTTTGCCGCGCATAATATCATCGCAGTTGGATTAGCGACATTACGTCCGATAGCTTCTTGAAAAGTATGCCGGGCACCAGGTTCGAACATGACTGATTCGGCACCAATACTTGCGCCAGTAACAACGCCTGCTCCACCTAAAATCGTTATGCATTACAATGAACTTTTAATATATCTAACACCATAGCTTCAAGATTTAATTACAAAACAGTTTGTACTTCAAAGTATACTTAAATTAAATGCAGAACACCAACACAGCACTATCCAAATAGTTAACCCTTTAGCGCTTGTAGCAGTTAATTACGTTTTAAAGCCTTGTACTAATTTTGCTGTGTGCTGCATGATTTTACGCGTAATGCTGTTCGCTCGTTTTGTGAGGAGTCTTAAGGACTCGAGCAATAGCTCCAAAATAGCTCAATAGTTTGTGATCGCGACTTTCACCCGAGCGATTGTGTTCCACACATCGGGTCGACCAAAACTTGTTCATCGATACCCGAAAAGCAGATTATGAGCCGTTCGCAAATTAATGCGTACCCGAGTCAAAGTTTATGTTATAAACAATCGGTCGTCCATATCTAGTTACAAACTGTCGGTCTTCCGTAAATTTATGTTACTAACAACGCAGTCTCTGTATTTGTTGATTTTTTCCTGTATTAATACCTTGTGACTGAAAAAAGTTTAATTTCAGCAACTTTCCATTTAATTGTATGTATACAGCTAGAATTGCTGCACATGTTTAAGTCGTTCCCGAACAGACGAAAACAACAGTATTTGTGTTGCATAATATCCCATACTCTGTAAACTAGTAAGGTATATTTAATCAATTTATAATAAGTATCATGTTTTAAGCAATTTATGTCAAATCCACCATACAAAAACCTCGCTAGCCAAAAAATTAGCTGCTAATTAGTAACATCAACTAATTAGCTAATTATTTAATTAGCACCCATGGTAAAATCATAGAGCTTTAAAAGCCACATACTCAGGAATCGGCGACATCGAAAATCCCAGAGTGCAACAAAATAACAATTTTGAAGTGATTTAAAAATGTGCATAAAATTACATCATTAGCTAGTTAATTAGTCAACTAATTTGCATTAGTAATACGGCCAAGTTTTAGAGCTTCAGAAATGTCATTTCGCGATCAGCGAGATAGAAAACCAATGGGCGCAATTTATTTTTAATTTTTGAGCACTTTGAAAATTTTCAGAAAATTAGCTAATTAACAATAACGTAATTAACTAACTAATTAGCATGTCTTAACTCTTTCGAATAGTAAAAAAGCACCAGA
The DNA here is from genome assembly GCA_030248225.1 of Trileptium ribeirensis. NCBI lineage: Eukaryota > Metazoa > Nematoda > Enoplea > Enoplida > Thoracostomopsidae > Trileptium > Trileptium ribeirensis. Next base: position 3,226 of record JASANE010020491.1, on the reverse strand, counting down.
TTCACAATCACCAAGGCGAGATGCACCAAAATATATGTATATGCACCAAAATAATAGCTTTACACCAATTATTTATAGAAAAATATGTAATTTTTGTTTGAAAATGCTAAAAATAGGCTAACATGCTTAACTAACTAGGTAATTACTAATTAACTAAAGCAAATTTTGACAAAATTTATATGTCTTGCACCTGTCCGATATTAGACCGTTCAAACAAAAAAAGTTTTTTAGAATCGGCCCAGTAGTTATTGAGGAGTTCAACGGACGGACGGACAGACGGTGCCGAAGTTTCCCACTCTGACGCAAACAAAAACGTTCTCTTCGCACCGCTTAATTAGGAACCTACGTGAAAACGGCCTTTAATACTAATTGCTGCTGACCTAAAGTTATTATTTGGTGTGTTATTATCATAATGGAACCGTGAAGACTCATGAAGCACAATCGAGTAATTCGAAAAAAAGCAAAATTCCTATACTTCTAGATCGTCGTCTTTCAAAAAGTCCAGTGGGAATACGAGAAATGTGTAGGTTTTCGATGCTTCATAATACTACTGATAATGTCTACAACATACGCATGAAAGTATTTCAATGCATGGTTATGATTACAGGGTAGGCGCAATCACTGATGTACCCTGCTGTCTGAGTTACTAGTGAATAGTTACAATAACATACCGACCAGGCCCGCCACTACGTTGTCTATTATGTTTCCATAAAGATTAGGCATCACCATTATATCGAACTGCTGTGGACGAGCAACCAGTTGCATGCAACAATTGTCGATGATCATATTTCTGAGCTCGATTTTAGGATAAAGCTTCGAAACTTCTTCGCAGCATCTAAACAAATTTATTATGCTACGCACAATGTATATAATCCCATAAGTAAAATTTCATGACAAAGATCTATGTTACAAAACGGAATAAAGCATTACTTATATCAAATGTATAATTTCGTATTTCTATTTTGATATAATCACCTATTATAAAACAAAAAGTTTTATAGTTCAAAAACTCGATATTTCGTACTTTAAATTTTGGAAGTATATTTGTATACATAATCCAAGAATGAATGATAAAATTATCCCACATTTGGAATATGCAAAGACGATTAGTATGGTAATCAGAAACTCTAGTTAAAACATGTAACAGATATTTTATTTGTGGGCAAAAGTATTTAAGACAGCAAGAATAAATCAAAGCCGATGAATTTCCAGATTCTGCAACATTTACGGGGTATATTAGAAAGTCGACAATTTCAATATGTCAGAATATTTTTGCTAGCAAAAAGAAACTAATGTCAGACTCCACTTTAGTGTGTATACTATGGTTGTTTATTGTCAAAATTGCAAACCGCATCACATACAAATTCACGTTCACAATACTGCCATCAGTATTCGCAGCATAGCAACCACGAACATGGGCTATGTGCTGCACGGCCGCAATATGTGTAGATTTGTGGATTTTGGATTACTCACGATCGCGATGACACGCGGAATAGTTAGCTGTGTTCGCGACTAATGTGTGCACATACGTATATGAAAAACAACTCCTACGTGTTCGCAAATCCTGCCCGGGTACATAAAATAAATCGTTATTTGTGCGAGAACATCACTTTCAGGTTCGAGAACTGACTTCACAAAAGAACAGTAAAAACTACCTGACAAAGAAGATAATGGAAAATAAGATATAAAATCTGTTAATATTTCGACATAGCAGCAGGCCAGCCAGCTATTTTATGCAAATGAACAGTCATCCATCCAATCTAACGAACAGCTGTGAAAGTACCGGCACAATATACATTATACCAAAGCACTATAAATTCCAAATGTTTTACCAATACAAAGCTCGCCTGTATTTCTCTGAGTATATACATAGGATTGTTTACAGCTATACAAAGTAGCATAACTTCAGTCGAAAATAAAAGAAGCATCTGCTCATACCAAGAAATATCTAATTGCTGCGGTAACGTAAAGCAGGCTTGTATTTTTTCGCGTAACAATTTCCAGATTTTGCCGTTTGTAGCTGGAGCACGTACATATTAACACGTTCATCTTGTCAGCTCATAATCTAATCAGAACCTTTACAAAATGTGAACATGTCTTTTCTTAATCAGATTTATTTTTTTGCAAATATGATAATTCTTGAACACTGAAGCATTAGTATTCAGATGACGAAACCAAATGTTCAGTATGTTGTTTAAACATTGACATTAATAAAAAAAACAAGAAAAAATTCCCTTTCATATTTATGGCCAGACTCCATTCAGACCTTAAGTTCCAAATTTTACGCTACAAATATGACTATGTTAACGAAATCTTAGATGAAATTAATAAACCCTGTATATATACATTGGGCTAATTATAGAAAAAGGTGAAACTATTTTATATTCTCTGAAAACACATACAATAAAGTAGTACAAATAAAATTATTTTTGGCTCAGAACTAACCGCAAGAAAAGTATGACACCAAGTTTCATGCTTTCCTTATGGACAACAGTACAGTAAATCATGTTCGGCCATGTTTAGTGGCACAGTCAAAAGCAAATTTGGCAATTCGCAATGACTTTTCTCTCATAACCATTTTCTGCAAACACATGCAATAATGCATCATTCACATTAATTTGCGTGCATCAACTAAACACTCTTTGGAAGCTGGCACGCCAAATGCATCAAATTATAGACGCGGACACTCCAGTTACTTCAACTAACATGCCACCGTCCACAAAGTGGAGCAACTGGTGGGTGGGGCTATTTACGGTGCAGAGGGGGTACGTGGCCTCCGTGGAGAGGGGTAGCGACCTCGGGAAGAAATAAGGGTCCTCAGGGGAGGAGGTACCAGGCTTCGGGGGAGTACGGGGTGTCACGGAAGGTAGCTAAGCTGCCTATGAGGGCAGGTGGGCTCGGGTAAGGACTCCGAAGCTAATGAGAGTAGGTTACGCCGACTTGAGAAATGTCTCGGAGTCGGGGCTTGGTACGGGGCCGCCGGGGCGGAAAACGAGGCCTAGGAAGGCGGGGATACAGGACCACGGGGGGCATAATGCCTCGGTGGGGAATCGGTAGGTACACGGCCTCAGGGGGCGGCAATAGTTTATTCCTGTAGATATTGATGCAGCAATATCGCTTCTTTGCCTGTTGTCACAGAATTAGAATCAGTATCTCGGATGCGAGCATGACACGGAGCAAAATTTTAAATGCACGAATACATAACCAAATCAATTAACATAAATAG